>MPNV01001270.1:575199-638364 GCA_013376435.1 Cyclocybe cylindracea
AAAAGTTTGCTCACCTTGATATATTATTTAGTAATATTTGTCGTCTTTCTTGCTGTATCATAGGCGCAGGCCTCCCTGTCAGGGAGTGTTCCTTGACCTATAGCTCGTCGCTTGTCCGGGGTTGTTTAATCATGCTTATATTAGTTTTTTATGGTCAACATATTGCTCTCTTCGCCAGAAAAATTGGAGGCTTCGCAGTTTTTGCATAGACTTGAGAGCATCACACGAGCTTGAAGAATGTCTGTCGAAACAAGAGCGTCGTCGCGAGAGTTCTATGTCGGGAAACTACAGAACATGTGCGGCCTGACATTGTCCGAACGTTGACAGGACCAACGAACAAGGAGACGTCAGTTGTAGTCTTGTTTCGAAGAAAAATAGAGCGTCGTTTGCAGAATCACGCCTCTAACAGTGATTTCTGAGCAGATTCGAACTTGTATACCTCAGGATCGACTAGTCTACAAAATTGATACAATCGAGAAACATCATCAGACGAGCGAGTGGAACGACTTAGCTGTCCAAAACTACCCAGACGCTACAGAGGAATGGAAGCTCCGCGACGTCTTGGCGACAAAGTGAGAGAATGTCCATAACCCAGCGCGTGATAAGGTCCTGGAAAAGAAAGCGGAGTGAGCATCCATTTGAGTACGCATGCACACAAATCGAGGCCCCGACGTCGCCTGTTAGCACGTTCCAGACGCCGCCTTCCGCCAAGCCATTCTGGGGGGCGCGGGCAGAACGGAGGCCAGAACGGAGCGAGGCCGACGATGAAGACAGAAGAACAAGATGAGACACCTACCAAGCAGCCTCGGTTGATCGTATGGCACCATATGCCTGAGAGATCGAAGGACATCGTCAGTCGACGTTCTCGATTCCGCATTATCGAAAAGAGAGAAAGCGCACCCTGCCTCGAGAGACGTTCACGAAGTGACGTTCCACCCGCCGAATCCTGCTGAACCCGCGCGTCCCTCACCGAGCCTGCGTGGCCATCTCTGTGGTACCCAGAGGATGGCTTCGTCTTGACAAACTCTTCAGAGAACTTGGTCGGAAGGCCTCGACCCAGCGTCTTGCCCTAGTCGAGAAGACCGGATCAGCATCCCGTCGACAGATAGGAGCCCACAATCGAAAATATGCCCTGACCCTCTTTGTCAGTACCCTTCGCGGATGCCGTTTTAATTTGAACTTTCTGCGCTAGGCCAAAATGTCAGCAATCTCGAGGCTAAAACTTTGTTTCTGTTCGGGGTTGCGTGACGTCGGGAGAAGGTCTGGAGAGAAGGTGACCACCTAGGGTGTCGACATAAGTCTTCCTTACTGAGATATGGCGTTTTGTTGCAGCACATTGAGTACAATTCAGATAGTGCCCGCCCAGAAGATGCTCTCTGTCACTACCGTCCCGTCGTGAAGCTCTGGATACATGGGGGGTTCTTCATGAGTCGAACGCGTATTCATGGAGCGAGGCACTCCTAGGGACCTTTCCAATGGAACTTTATAGCTGTGGTCTGGCTAGGTTTCCCATCATGCTCGGGCCTGTTTTGGGCGAGCAGTGTCATCCGGCGGGCGCCACACCGAACAGCTGTCCGCATGAAAATGGCGAAAGCCTGTGGTTGCTGCGGCCCACTGTGTGGTACCCATTGCAAATTTTCATCATCCAACGAAGGGGAACTTGATAGAATTTCGAGAAATCTGCGACCTGTGCAAGGAGGGAACAGCCTGCAGACCCAAACGAGAAACAAACACAGCCGAAGATAATTACATAATTAATGTTATATGCCGAAAAATTTCCTTATAAAACCGACGAAGGGGTCTCTCTCCAACCACCATCCCTGCTCCAATAATCCCCCAACTATCAATCCGCCCACCATGGCCAGATCGCTCCCATCCAGCTCAGGCTCGTCGTCGCCGCCATCGCCCCCGGCGTCGAAGCCAACCAATACGCTTGCAGTGACCTCGCTGCCAAAGGTGTTCTTCGACCCCCTTATCCTCAATATGCTCCGCGACCACTTCGCCGCGTTCGGGGAGATCAACCAGTGGGTGCCACTGCAGGGCTTTGGCCGCGTCATCATCGTCTACGAGTGCGCCCACCACGCAGAAGAGGCGAAACTGCGTTGCGACCCCATCGTTGTTGACAGCCCCCACACCGAGTGCGTGCGCGGTCTTTCTCGTGCTCCATCCGGCCCTTTGTGCTCATAGTGCTCGTTTTTCATCGCAGCTCCGAGATCGTGCTGCGGGTGTACCGCGCAGACCCTAACCCGCTCATCTCGCGCTCGGCTGACCGCGCGTGGGTTCCGCACATGAACTACTTGCAGCCCCCCGCAATCGAGAAGAACTTCCTCATCTCCCCACCCGGATCGCCCCCCGTGGGATGGGAGCAAATCCAGGAGGAACCTCCGAATGCCACGCCTCTCGCTGAGGATCTCATCATGGCCTTGCGCAAGCTCAAGACCCTTGAGGACCAGCCTGCCTTTGAGCAGCTGCTCGATCCCGAGGACGGAGCTGGGGTCGGAGTGTACGTCGAGGACTGCGATGCACACGCTCAGATGGACGTTCCGGATGAGGAATGGGTGTACGGCGAGTCCGCACCCGCGAGGCAGAAGTGGAGGCGATTCGCTACTGCCATGCCCCCCGTCGCGTCCATCTGAGTTCATGCTTGGCTTGGTTTTTTGGGTCTGCTTTGTTGTGAGTGTCAGATACGTTTGTGCTTTCCCCATTCGATCGTAGATATCTTTGGGTTATGCGTGATGATAACCTATCAGACCTGTTCCGAGTTTGTGCTTTGAGGACAAATCGATATTGCCTTTTTATAGCTGACACTCCCCCAACTGTTTCGTTATTGCACCCTCGCAACGCATACTAATACTCTTTTCCTTAGTTCCTCGCATACACATTCACCTACTGTATACACATTCTTGATGATATGTGAGTTACCCTTCCCTTTGCCTTCACTCCCCTTTTTTTTCGAGATGAAACGTATTCAGACCTGTTCTGATCCTTTGTGGAGACAACTCTATATTGCCTTCTATTTCTGATCTTATCGATGAAACCTTGCATTCTCATCATTCTACGTCCTGAAAACACGTTGCTGATGCATCTTCTCCCTATAGGCAACCTATACCTTCATGTAACATAGGCTTTTATGGCACAGCGTGCCTCGTGCTCGATGGACACTCCTATGAATCTAACGGTCCCAATATCCCGATATACTTTCCAATAATGTGCTCCTCCTGCCCACCTTTTCTCCGCTTGCTTGCATTCTGTCATCATTGTATTTATCTATTGTACGAGATATAATCTCATGTTGCCATCGTTAGATGGCTGATTTTCCCCGAGTCAACTCTCTGCACCCCCGCAAATCTATTCCCGAACCGATGATCCCTCAAGATATCCACTCCCTGTCATGATGACCGAACTCTGAGCTTAGCTGGCAAGGGTGCATTGCCTCCCGCGGACAAGGAGCATACTGACCCACAGGGAACAATGTCCGATCGAATACGTACACACTCGGGGCGGGCTACCCTGCACTTAAATGTTCCTCCTTGATCAAGATCAAATGTCGAGCATCTATCTAACTTGGACAGGGATAAGACAGGGAAACCGATGTATCGTATACGTAGGTGAGTAGAGTAGGGTGTACAGTATTATTCAAGAGGACCCTTCAAAGATGACAGCAGATTGAATCGCCAGGGACTGCATTGTCCTACTTTTCGCGGAGACGCTGCTCGATCTCAGCCTTCTTCCCCTTTAGCGCCTCAACTTTCGCCTCCTTCGACGCGTCATACGAGACCGTCACCTGGTTGTATCTGGCAAAGAACAAAGTTCAAACGGCATCAGTTGTCAGGGATCGACGCCATCTATCTTCCTCGAGACACCACGAGGAGGTGGCACTTACGGATTCTCGGGCGATTTTTGGAATTGTTTGTACAGAAGATCCTGGAGACGATATATGCGATCAGTGTTTCGGGACGATGGTATGCGCTCTGCGGTGATTAGGCGCACCTTGTACTGTTGTAGTCGCAGGCCCGGGTGGTCGATCTTGACGTTTGGTAATTCGCGTTCTTGATACGCTTCGAAAGCGGCCTGTAAGGAATCAGTATCTGCAACATACCATGCACGTCGGACATTCGGGGAAAGCATACCTTGAATCGTCGCTGGAAGGGAGATCGGTCAGAGTGTTGGTAGTGATTGACGATACCATGGACATACCTCGGGGTGCTGCTCGATCTTCGCTGCCTGCTGCCCGACGCTCGCCTTGTCCATCTTTGCCGTCACCACCTCCAACAAATCCAAAGCATTATCAATGCCCGTTGCAGCGTAGCTCTCAACCTCCTGCGGCTCATCCTTCCCACCTCCTGCTACCACATCGCCGGCTGCACCAAGTCCACCGCCAGCAGCGATGGCACCAGGGCCAGCGGGCTTGACGTCCTTCGCAGCAGCTTTACCCGAGCTCTTCTTGGGCCCTGGGGCTTTAGGCTTGCTTGCGGCAGCAGCGGCCTCCTCTTCGGCGAGCAGCCGCGCGTTCTCCGCTTTGCGTGCAAGATCGGCCTTGCGCTTTTCCTCTTGCGCCTCGCGTTTCGCCTTGCTTCCCTTCACGTCTGGGTCAGTCCATTTCTCGGCTTCTTTCCGTTCCTGGAGTGAGACAAAGATGTAGGTGAGATGAGGGTGGTCATGGAGGAGGGAGGTGAGGACGCACACGTTCGGCAGCAGCTGCCTCCTGCTTCTTCGCTTCGTTTTCTGCTTTCTTCGCCCTTCCGCTCTCTTTCTTTGCATTACCGCCCTTCGGAGCCATCTTAGGCGTGGGGGAAGTGCAATCAGATCGGGGATCGCTGGAGATGCGCTGGATTCGCGCTCCTGGACTGCAAACCAGTCATTATTTCCGCTACACCGTGCAACTGAGTACTACGTACCTGCTGTAGTGTAGTCAGCGACGATTGATGCGGTGGGCGTTGAGCTTAAGAGGTGTGGAACATTGACGGTGATGACTAGAATTCATCTTATCTATAATCTTATCAGATGCAGTCGTATCTGGTCCGGGTTTCCTTCAACCAAACTCTCATCACCGTGCTTACTCTCATCTCTCATCACCGTGCTTACCTGGCGGTGTCGGATGCCTTCATTAATCTAGATGTAGCCCAACTTCTGCTCTCAGGACACCCCACGCCGTGCTGCTAACACCGCCCATCAAGTCTCGCACCTTCGTCCGAGAACTCGCAATGACGAGGCACCAGCAGGCAGGCGAGGAAAGGGCGTTAACAATGAAACAAACACCCTTGCCTGTGGGCCAGCTCTCTATTCTCCTCTTTTTGAGGTTTTGCGAATCCGCGTTCACGTTTGTGATCTACCCCTTCCTAGAAGAGGTATATGGAATTCAATTATTTCGTTATTTGCGCTTATCTTTGGTTTGTTCCAGCTCCTCGCGTCGCTGACTGGAGATGAGGAGAAAGTCGGATATTATGCTGGGGTCATGGTAAGCACAGCCAACCCAGTCCAGCGGCAGAACTCGAAAACTCAGATGCTAGACTACAGGAATTCGCCCGTAACCTTGTCTCACTGGCCACAGTCATGTTCTGGAGTCGCCTCTCGGACCACATTGGCAGGAAACCCATCCTTCTCCTCGGAACGTTCTCCATAGCTGTTTCCATGGTCTCGTTCGGGTTTTCAAAGGTTTTCTGGGTGCTCGTGCTCAGGTGTGGTTGGGGCATGTATCCGCTTCTGAGACGGCGGCTGAATTCCTTTCGATTTGTAGTCGTTGTATCTTCACAACCTTCAACAGCAATGCTGGTGAGCATTCTGTTTAGATTTTTTTGGTGCCAACTGAGAATCCTTCAGGTGTCATCAAGAGTATGATTGGTGAAATAACGGACCACACGAACAGTGCCAGCGCCTTCGCGTTGCTCCATGTCCCTTGGGCTCTCGGTTATTCCTTTGGGAAAGGCTACTTCACTGCTGCCCATTTATGTGTTTGACGTTCTCTCTATTCCAGAGCCTTCATTGGTGGATGGCTTGCGCGTCCAAATGACCACTTTCCCACTTTTTTCCCTGACAAGTTTTGGACGACGTATCCGTACATCTTACCCTGCGCCGTTATCGCTGCTCTATCTTTATTCGGCTGTTTTATTGCGTTGTCCTATCTCAATGAAGTTCGTGCAGTCCATAATTTCCGCGTACATTTGGACTTATAGATGTCATCAGACACTAGATTCAGGATGGTTCTCTAAGTCTTCTACACTGGCTCAGGACGATTCAGAAGCATCGCGGCCTCTTCTCGAGTCGGTTGACCACCACCTCACAGAAATCCCAGTCGAGAGTGAACCGATCCCATTTCGGCACCTCCTTACCCGGAAGGTCCTTATCCCCAGCCTCAACTATACCTGGTTCGCCGCGCTGCATGCCGCCTCCAACACCATCCAGCCACTATTCCTTGCTATGCCCATCAATATCGGAGGTTTGGCCCTACCACCTCGATACATAGGCTACATTCTCGGCGCGTACGGTCTCATGAACAGCGTTTTCCAGTCGTTCTTTCTGAGCCGGCTCGTGAGGCGATTTGGTGTTAAAGCCATCTTTGTATACGCCGTGTCGGCTTTGGTCCCAATTTTTGCACTACCGCCGCTTATGAATGTGGTCGCAAGGGAACGAGGGGTTGACGAGGTTGTATGGACGATTCTTGCGTGCCAGTTGGCATGTATGTTCTTCATGGAGTCTGCGTATGGTCAGTCTCCTTTCTTCCCAGTTTTCCCTGGTCTGGATGCTTAACCGATTGCAGGCTGCGTATACATGTTTATCACAGCCTCCGCTCCCAACAAACGTTCTCTGGGCGCAGTCAACGGTCTCGCACAGACCCTCGTCTCTGTCGGTCGCATCACTCTACCAGCTCTGGCGAGCAGTTTGCTGTCGTTGTCTATACAAAAGAATATCCTTAGCGGATATGGCTCATATTTCACTTTGATGCTGCTCGCTCTGGGAGGGATTAGGTTGGCAAGATTGTTGCCTCAGGAGTTGGAGGAGTTACCGGACTAGTGTCGTACTGCAGAATATAATTTTTGAGCCATGAACCAGTAATTTAGCATGCAAATTGGGGTGATCCTTTCAATTTGGGGTAAGGGGATCAAATCTTATCGCCCTCCCGATTGTTGCTTATCAGATAACGGACATCCGGCTTCGCTTGCGACGCGGCTTATGACGGACACCTCACCTCGTTTCCCCTCAGAACTACTCGACCTCTTCATCGACACCCTCGGAGAAAGACCCATCACAGAATCTCGACATTCAACACTAGCCACATGCAGCCTTGTCTCGCGCTCCTTTGCCCACCGTTCTCGGCGGCACACCTTCTACCGGGTCGACACGGATCTTTCGTTCCATAGAAGAGGAACCGAAACAGAATATCTGACGACGTTTTATGAGCTCCTAACGTGGACTTCAAGCAGTTCAGGGGAAGGAGGTCTTACAGGCATTGCGCCTTACATCAAGCAATTCAGGTGCTGGTACGACCTCGGGGATGGCGCAGAAGTGGAAGGACTGCTAGCAGTCATTTTCCAGTGCCTCCATGGACCTGAGCACGGAATCACTCTCCTCGACGTCGCATTCAACACGTCCTGGAAGGAGCTCGGGTTAGGTTTGCGACACGCGTTGGCGGACCTCTTTCGGTCACCGTGTCTCGCGACTCTCCATATCACAATCACGACAGACCTACCCAGGACACTCCTCATCGGGAGCCATATTAAGCACCTTTTGCTTTACTGGTGCCGCCTCGATGACGCCCCGGCCCCATTGCGCTACTCTCCCCGGTATCCGACAGTTCGCAACGCCCATCCTCAGCTTGAGACGCTGGACCTCGAGCCGTGTTGGAGCAGTGCAGCTCTTCTCGTAAATGAAGACACCGGAAAGGAAGGGCCACAAGGATCAGCGTTGTCCGCCTTGCGGGTGTTCAAGTGCTGTCTCCGTGGTTTTGCGGATTTCGATAGCGTAGTTGCCATCCTTCCACGAGTGGAGAATACGGTCGAGTACTTGAAGGTGCATTACGGAGGTAAGCATTGCTCGTGCAGAGAGATGCGATATCTAATACTACATGATTTTTTGTCTAGACTCAGCCCTCTGGCTGGACCGACCGACCTCATTTGACTTCATCGAGATGAGGAAATTGCATCATCTGGCCATCCATCTCGACATGACCCCGAATCTACCTCTCTTTTTCCCAAACGCGACCAACTCCGACTTCTTTCCTATCCCCAGGGTACCTCCAAATCTGTTGCGCTTAGACGTCGTCTTGAGGGCCCTGTCGAGGGCTTCTCCAGAAGGCGTCTCAAAGGCCTTCTTCAACTCGTTCACAGAGCCGTCCGAGGTGGAGAGGTGGTCAAGGCTGAATAGGGCGCTTTCGAGTTCGGAGTTCGCCGGAGTGAAGGAGGTGGTGGTGACGTTGCAATTTAGTTCTACAATGGTCCACGTCTTTCTTGACGAGACAGCGAGATTCGTTGGGCGAGCGGACGCGTCGCTCAGAGCGGTCCTTTCTCACTTTCAGGAACCGAAGACGTTGAAGAGTTTATCTATTAAGGTTCAATTTTAGATGCTTGTTCGTACGATTGCGCTCAGTTGTACTGACCGTTAACCCTGAAATTCTCGCTACGGCTATACCTCATTGGCCGGAGGTTTCGACATCACGACGCGATTCCTTTATTAATAGGCGCTTTAAGAGTTACCTGTTCCTGCTTTCTTGTTCTAGAGAAGGATCTCTGGCCAGGTGAGATGGTTTACTGTTTGGGGGCTGCTCTAGTGGGACCTCTATATAGAGATTGAAGTCGAGGAAGACTACCGAACGCTCGCAGTGATACTTGCGCTGACAGGAAAACCTTGAAAACCTCACACTTTATTACCAGCTGCTCCGTAAGTCTTTCTCTCTCAAATTTCCTTCCCTCCGCCCTGATGTAGAGGTTTAATTCATCGTAGACTCCCCGGCCACTGTGGTCTCTGTGCCTTTCCCCATCGCTTCCCACACCGTGCAAAACCTCAAGGGTCTCGAATTGCATATAATATCCATCACCCGATTTGTCCGAGAGCCATTGAACAATTCTTTATATTCTTTGGTGCAACCGTCGTCCCAGATTCCTTGGGGGTCCTGGAGCTGAAGATGTGTTTTAGCGGAACCCCTTCATTCGATAATCCCCAAGCGCTTTGATTCCCAGATCTCTTCAAGAGCGAGTCCCAGGATAATCCATGGCCAGGACTCGAAACTTCTCTGGCGACTTCAAACTCTTGACCAAGTTTCCATCGAGTTGGGGTTCCACCACCCAGACAAAGAGCCCAAGGCCCATGACGAGAAGGTATTCCTCAGTCAAGTCGAGTCACTGACAAGACTCTCACTGCCCTATTTTCCTGAATTCAATTCCAGTGTCAAGTTCCAGCTTAGTGTCGTTACTGGAGAGTTTTAATACTGGCACCGTTAGGCCTGTGATTGATCAGGGTGTACATCTTTGACGTTCGACCTCCGTCTGATTTTTCCTTCGTCTACTAATACACCTACGAGGCCGTAATAGGTCGCCTGGTCGTGTGGGTAGCACTGCTATGGCTAGTGGTTCTCTAGCATAGTGGCGGCATGCATGTGCGCCATCTTCGTTTTTTTTTTCTTCTTTTTTTTTTCTTTGCCCGAGCAGCTCAGTCTTGCATCAAAGCGAGCAGGGTTGGGGTGAGCTCGAAGAGCCTACTAAGACTACTAATATCCAGCCTGAGGGTGGACATTGGAGGGGTACGATGGGGCGAAGAAGGTCGCAGGAGGTCGAAGGGTTGCAGGCGGGTGACAACCGCTCATATGATAACGACCGTTTTATTTTATAACTTGATTTACATAAGTAGCGGTATGCAACACAAATCCCACAGAATCTGGCGACTTTTGAACGACACACTGGTCTGTGACTTACTTACCTAATCTTGTCACCCTCAGTAACGCGTCACCGAAAACCTGTAACCATTCCTTCGCTCTAGTATCTACCCACCTTTCACCCCAACATTAAACAACTGGAGAGTTGAATCCTCTCCCTTCTACGTTCACGATCATGAGCTGTGGCGACGGTCAACGCTTACCTGTCGAAATCTTCGACCTCATCGTCGACTCCATTCAAGATATCAATGGAGGACGACCTCGGTCCGCCCTCTATGCGTGCAGTTTAGTCTCGCGCGCATTTTCCCGTCGGGCTCGCAGGAACATTTTCCGCGAGGTGAAGCTGTACACCTGGCGAAAAAATTCAATCAGCCAAGTGAACACGTTCTTCGAACTCCTAACGTGGGAACCAAGCAATGCAGGAGCTGCTGGTGGCATTCTGCGAATTGCATCCATCGTCAAGTATTTCAGGTTCAATTACTCCGAGCCACAGACGTCTGAGGTGGCTATCGATGACGTTGTGATCTCAATTCTCCAGGCACTCCGCCGACAAAACCTAGGGATCGAGTACTTCGGTTTCGATTTTCAAGGAATTTGGCGAGATCTCAGTATAGGATTAAGGGAAGCTGTATGGGATCTTTTTCAGTCACCGCACCTCAAGTCATTGTCGTTGAGAAACATACTAGTCCCACACACCCTTCTCCTCGGGAGCGCCGTACGCCATTTACACCTAGACAGCATCAAATCTGAGGATATGGCTGAATCGATGGAGCACCTATCCGCCTCCCGATGTTCCAATTCGAAAGACTTGGCCATCTGTTCTCAAGTCGAATCGCTCGAAATAGACGGACCAGATGAAAGCCATCTTGCCCTCCTCTGTGGTGGCACTGGCACATTGACCCTAGGCCAGTTTACCCGGCTGCACAAATTGACTGTCACCATGTATTTCTTTGAGGACGACTATAAGCGCATCGCGCCTCTTCTTTCTCGAGCAGAAGGCACCCTCGAGGACGTGAAGATCATTTATGGAGATGGTGAGCCTGCTTGTTTGTTATCTCCCTGCTTGAATCTGACAATCAACCTTCAGACATGGATCGTCCCATTTCACCGCCTGCAACGGTTGATCTAGGAGGCATGAAGCGACTCAAGAATCTCACCCTGGACAGCTTTGAGGAGGATGTAGGGACGGTGCTCCACGACTACAACCTGCTTCTTGGCCGGCTTACTGCACCGGCCACTTTGGAAACCCTTAATTTGCACGTCCCACTTGATATACACGGCAAAGATCACTTAACTGCGTTGGCGCCATTATTTCAAAGCCTGGGTGCCTCTTCGAACAGTAACGTCTGGGCAGCACTCAACAATATCTTATCCGCCCCCTTTGCCTTCACGGGACTGAGGCAATTGACTATATATGTTCAGTTCCTCCAACATTTTGGTCACGATAGTCTCAGAAGTGACACAACTTTTCGCGACTTGGTCAAGACTTTCATTTCCCTTTCTTTGCCGTTTTTTCCAGGGCTGATGGTATCCCAAAGCTTGTTATTGACTTCACAATGTAAGGTCGTGGCTAAGACTTTCGTGGCCGGAGAATATGTGTCGAAGGACATATTGGCGAACACGATGAGCCAAATCCCGTGAAACCAAGTTCCAGGCCGCACACGATTGGAGCGAAACGACGGTAGGACCTCGAGGTACGAGGCAGAGTTATCGACAATCATATTCCTGTAGAAGCAAATCCAGGTGTTCGCGGTATGTCAGGCTTGGATAGTGATATCAGAATCCCATCTTATACACCAGCTCTCATCGTTGAGCAATACCCTATCCCAATTCTCTCGACGTCATCTTTGAACTCTCCCTAGCCCCGCAATAAGCGTCATGGGCTGGTTTTGTCTTCCCTGGCCTGTACGGAACTCTGGGCGACATATATTTCTAGACATGTCGTCCGAAAACACTATTATTTTTCAATGTTGTGATCAGGAAGTTCAAGAACGGACGTACCTCTGCAGTTTGTACTTCACTGGAAACGCTTTGAGTTCCTCATCTCTGAATTCCACCAGGGTGGCGACCGTCACCGTCAATTATAGCAGCGCTTCCACCTGGCCGGCAATTGAGGGGAAATCTCTCAAGATTTCCCATCGCTTCCAGCGTAAATCTGAGCCCGAGGTCTGATATCATTCTCTTCCGGATTTCTCGTCTCAATTCCTGCATGCATCTCCGAGAAAGCCTTTCACGTGGTCGAACAACGGCCGCGCCCCGAACTCGACAGAATATCGAGCGCGTTTGAGGTGCACTATCCTGCGGTTCAAGACTATATATATGCTATTTCCACCAGCACATCGCCGTTCCACTTCATCTCTCAAGCAGTCCATTCTCCTTTGATCATACTCACGCCGAAACCTTTCAGGTGGGTAATCGTCTTCCAGGGATATATTCTATGCACGACTTTTGACAGTGGCTTTGCAACTGCAGTTTCCAGCATGTCAAAGACATTACTGGAAAGAATCGACGATCGCGATTCTTCCATCGTTCTGGAGAACCCAGATGCATTTTGGGACACCAGAGGAAGAGGTGGACCAAACGAATATAATGGAACAACGACATTGAGTTGCAGAAAGGGAGCCACAGCCCGCTTTTCTTTCTTCGGTGTGTTGTTGTAAGTGTGTATAATGCCCATTGACATCTATTGGCGTCGTTTAGGATCCTCAGTAGCGGTCTATGGGACTCTTGACAAAAACGACATCATCCAGTCCGAGAGCTCCTATTCCGTCGACGGAGCTCTGCCCATCAGATTCCAGACCCCGAATATGACCGAGGTGCTCTATCGACAACTTCTCTTTCAGTCTTCCGCTCTGGAAGAAGGAGATCATATGTTGGTTATAACAAATAACATTGACGGTCCCCACTTTTGGCTAGACTACATCGAGGTGGGAAGGAACATAGTTCCCACTCAGACTCCGCAGTGCCCTCAACCCTCAGCTCAATCTCACCATTCCCTTCTATCCCCCGTCATAACGCCGACCACTCGAGCTGATGGTTGCCAGCCAATCTATCTAGAAAAGCTCGTGACCGACCACAGTACCATCGCGATTGTTGCTGGAGTACTGGGCGCCGTGGTGCTCATAAGCATGTTTCTTAACCTTGTTATGTTCGTGCGCCAGTATAAATATCAGATGAAGATAACCCCCAAGACCCGCCGACCCCAATGGATCAGGAGTCCAGGTATGTTGCAAGAGATATCCTCTTCTTCCCCAGTCTAATATTGCGTTTGACTTGGGGAAATAAAGCTCTCCAGACGAGAAGATATTGCGAAACTTGTTCTGCAACAGTAGAGACCTCAAAAGAAGGCTCTTCAGAAGGACACTCTACATTGGGTGGTAGCACCGCAGCAAGCCAGATAAGTCGGTACATTGACGAGAAGAAAATAATGCGCAATCTGCAGTTTGAGAGAACGTTGTCTGAATCCGATCAAGCCGATAAATCGAGCGTAAGCACACTCTGCGTCTATTAGTGTGAGGGATACAGTACAGCATAAAATGGAGTTCAATGGCCAAGATTACTTAGCCTTAGAAAATTGTATCACTATCTTAGTCTTCTTCGAACCCAGTCATTTAATTGTAGTCTATTTCTATTGATTTATTGATGCCCTCGTTCTTGACTTGTAGGTGAGGCAGACACCTACTGCCTGTGGAAGGGGACCCAAAGCGAAACCGAAACCACTTTGCTTTTTATTATTATCGGAAGTTATATGTAACGCCAGATCACGAATTATGCATATTATGATTGGCGCCGGGAACTTCTAGCGCTTAATCCGGGCCGGACCCAAATCACGGTGGCGCCGCCCGACGCGTCATGCATTCATGCATGAATCACGAGGCGACAACAACCTCTGTCAGTGTCATCATCTAGAGACGACGTTCCAACACGTAAAGTCTTCTGGTTGGATGTATTCGAGCCCTCCTGCACTCCTGCTTGATTGACCCGGGATTCCTGCTTCGTCGACCCTCAAGTTTCAACTACTTATTCTGCGTCGGTCTAGCACAGTTATCAACCTCCTAGACATCTTGAACAATCCAGAACTTCAGCTCACGGTCGACATCCTTGCATACGCACGAGGCCCTCAAATCCGGACCTCAGCGTTCTCAACTCCTCATTTGGCGGATCACGCACTTATTTGAGAAGCAGTTCGTCAGTTTGTCTTGAACCGGCCGTCTTCTACGGGTATTCAAAGTGCTTGATGTATGATCTTCGTTTGTCTCCGCAGATCCTCGACGAATAACCACTACCATCTCGGCCTTGTTACCGTCGGCGTTGGTGTGCTTCAGCCGAGATGATGATCGTAACGGACTCTGCCGCCCTGCCGCCCTGCCGCAGATGCCTCGTCGTCTCGACAGGCATGAGAGATGCATAGAACGCCACCCATGGATGTATCGTGGAACGGTGCAGTAACGGGAATAGCCAAGTTATCTAGGTAGTTATGGATGCAGTTCCAACTCAGATAGAAGCCTCAGTGCCGCTGCTTGCTTCCCTAGCCTTGTCTATGTGCACATTCGTCCGTGTGTCATCTTGGTGTTTGTTGGTATTCAGTTCAACCACAGCCCATCTGTCTCTACGGTGTCGTTTAGCTTGTTCCCGGCTTCGCGCTGGAGGTCTATTCATAATTTCTGACAGGGTATATTGCTGCTGGATCCCACAAGCTCTGAATCCGAGCCAAACCCGGCGGTAACTCTGAATTCCGACGCACGCATTTTCCGTATCATTATTTCTTAGATGTGAGTGCGTATGGTTTTTATTGAGTGTACTGTTACCTAACGGGATCCAGCATCATGGACGTCATCCTGAAGAGAGTGGATGACCGCGACTCTGCTATCACTTACTTGAATGCAAGCGAGGGATACTGGAAAACATTTGGGGATGGAGACAACAATGAATACTATGGAACCACGACTCTTAGTAACAAAGCTGGCGCAACCGCCAATTTCTCCTTCTTTGGCACGTATTATACGTCTCTTTTCAGTTGTTTAACGTGACACATAGCAGGTCTTTCTGTGGCAGTCTACGGCACGTTCGAAAAATTGGGAGAAGATCTCACACCTGCGATTACCACCTACTCCATTGACGGCCGACCTCCGGTTATGTTTCAAGCTCTGAACACGTCGACTACCCTACACCGACAGTTATTTTATCAGTCCCCTAACCTGGAGGAAGGGAACCACTATTTGATTATAAAGAATGTGATTGGAGGTGATCGAGTGTGGCTGGACTACTTTGACGTCGGCATCCCAACTCTCCCCTTTCTCGCACACCTTCAGTCTTCATCTACGCCTGCATTTCAGACGCCTGCAAGTTGGCCCGATGGGCTGCAGACGATGCAAGAAGATAAGCGCTTGCGCGATTTCAAGATTTTCGCGGTCGTAACCTCGATCTTGGGGTCCTTTTTGTTCCTGAGTCTTGCATTTAATGTCATCACCCTGAAGGTTATGAAGTCCCACAAATACAAGGTGTCCATCCACCCTTCGAAGGATAGACAGGCTCAGCCAAGGGCAATAGCAGGTGATTACTCCGTGCACGATGTACCCGGGGATGACAAGGGTGCTAATCTTCTGAGTTCCAGACCCTTTTAACGTCTGCCAGCTCCGGAATTCTTCCCCCACAATGCGACAGAGCGAGAATGGGGCTGCGAATATATATTCCGTCATGCAAATCACAGGGAGGTCTCCGTCCTTGAGAGGGACGGTAACCGGTTCCAACACTAGCTTCACCATACTGTAGCCTACATTGCCGGATGGGCTCATGTACTTTTATATATAAGTATACGATTTATCCCTCTCTTTTTGAGGATTTGACGTATATACCAAGCACAGTGCATCGAATTCGGCCTCCGAACAACGATTCCGCGTCTTTGAAATTTATCTGGGCCCTGGATTTGGATTCTCTGGACAGGGAACGATATATTTGCGATGGACCAACCCTCGATAGCAGTAAAATTTGGTGCAGGAATTGTAATGGGTCGGACTTTTTTTATTTGCGAGCGCGGGGCTACGCCCTTGGTCTTTGACGCCACCAGTTTTATCGCTATGCAATCTAATCTTATCTTTCCGTCGATTAGATCTAACTGGTGAAGCATACGGCACCGCTTTTCTGCTCTCACCAATTACTCTGACCAGTGACTATCGGCGGCTGAAGTTCTGCTTGAAGACTCAGTGTTCAAACTACATCTTGGTTACAAGCCCTTGGATACACATACCCTCCTCTTCGCCAGCCTTCATTCATCCAGTTTTCTCATGGATCGAGTGGTTGGACCGTGGACTGCTGGGACATCTTGTGAGTATACTATCGTAAAGATTCATGTACCATCGTCGGGTATAACTCATCAAATAGATGGCCCGATCCTGTCGCAGACGGACCTCTACCTGTTGAATACGGATCTACAGTTGAACCCCATTCTTGAGGGTAAACTCGACAACCAGCCACTCCAATTCCATCTTGTCACAGGTGGGCGCTGTTCCTCTCATGTGTCTATGGAAGCTCCACGACATTCTTCATCATAAACTGCACAGGCTTCACAACGTCAGGTTCACGGGAGCTTGCTGGCAAAGATGAGCCAGCAACACTGCCTCGCGTCACACAACTCATCGTCATCTCTCGCCTATCACCGTGGTGCACAATCATCAAGAAAGACACTGGTGTAACGATTGGGGACGTGTGTTCCGCGATCTACAAAGAGTCCGTGCTATCCACTCGTATTTCCATCTATTGACTATTCTGAACAAGTGTTGGTGTTTACAGGTACACTGATCACGATATCACCGATGCCGAGTTCCAGACGCTGAATGCCAGGTTGCAGGAGCAGGTGAAGCGAACGGCTGCGGCCAACTTTACGCAACTACAAGGTCCACAAGCTGGAGGTGCTTGGGGGTACTACCCTCCTGCTGCCGCACCCGATCGCCTACGACGCGTTGGTGCGTGAATGGGATATCTAGGAGCTTGGCAGTCATGCTAACTTGAAATTTGTGTTTCTATAGATTGGCTACGAGAACGTGTGTACTTCGAAGGACTGAGCAAGGACGACAAATACGTGACTTCAAGGCTTGGGTTTAGGGCACCGAATATCTTTGTTATGGACTTGGTTTCGTGATTAGTTGATTCTGTATCTATCTATACCACTTCTGATCTGCTGTATTCGTGCATCCTTGTATCTACTACCCCCAGAGTTTCTCCGCTGTTCTGTTCGAAAATTTTCCTGGGCTGTGAGTGCTAAGAATAACACTTGCAGTCTTAATGTGAACAATCTTCCAGTGCGAAACTCCATCGGGACAACGGCCCGGGCTACCACGTGACTAATCAACACGATCGGCGACGGAGCTTTGTCCTTCGCCTCCTCCGCCTTCACTTCTCTTCCTCCAACCACAATCTCAAGGGCAACTAGAATCGGCGGGCGGAAAGCGGCGACGGAGCTCTTTGGGCTATCTTTATTGCTGTTCAGTTGTACGAACTTGGTCCGATCACCCATGTGTGGTATTCTCTGGTGAGTGTCGTTCATCTTCTTGTACCAGGACAAAAGGCTGGAAATTTTCGCAGAACGTCGTCATTATTTGAGTCTATACCCGCAACACGTTCTTAAAACTTGTGGACGAGCTATCGTTCGTCGTACATTGCTATCATTTCGCGGAATATCTGCGCCTCGTGTTCCTTAGGCTCTGTGAGTCAAACTACGTCGTTTCGCTCTTTCGTGTGGTGCTCACTTCCATTTTGAATCCAACTGTTGTTGGCATGACTCTCAAGATATCATCCATAATAATCAGTCACGATGACCTCACGTCGGGGAACCCCAACCACGCCCTTCATCCCTCCACTTGGCAGCCCAGGCGATTCTGCGTCTGCCCCAGTCATCCCAAATAGCGGAGGGTCGCCAAGCTGGAATTCCGCACCATACGCACTTCCACCAGGAGCGTCGCCGTACCACGGAACACCATTCATTCCCCACCTCAGTCCCGCTAGCTTAGGACCTCCCGTCATCCCAGGCGTCATGCCCCCGCCTGGACCTCAACACCAACGTAGCTCGTCGCGAGGACAGCCGCCAGGAGTATCTTCTGATTATACCGGTTATCCACAGGGAACACCATATTATGGCCCGTCTACAGCACTACCCGGTGCATACACACCGGCAGCACCACCCGTTTCACCATCATGGGGATACCCTTCCTCAGCTCCAGCGGGGTTCCCTGCGTTTGGCGGAACACCCTGGGGAGTACCACCACAGAATCTTCCTCCACAACACCACTCAACGCCTTGGGGTGGCCTGCCACCAGGGCTGCCTCCGGCTGCTCCATACTCTGCCGCGTTTCCGGGTATGCCCCCGCCACATGCTACCCAGGGCCCGTACACGCCATTTCCCGGTATGGCCCAACCCCCTCCTCCAGGGTGGGGACAACCTCAACCGCCACCTGCATGGTTCCAGCAACAACAACAACATCAGCCACGCGGGGCGCCAGGCGGAGATTGGGGTAACCCGTATTTCGCTCCACTCCATCACCCTCGGGGTCCTCCAGAGCCGCCTGCTCAAATCGCGGATCGAATGGACCCCTTTGCCGAGGGCAGCCACTGTAAGTAATAATAGCGTCGTTATATTTATGTCGGTCACGAGGCTGAAGAGGCTGTAGATGGCCCGGTGCTCGAACCGTTCCTGGTCAAGGTCGTGGGCGCCCAAGTGAAGATCAATCCTCTCCTTCAACCACTTCCTGAGGACGGCTCGGATCAGATGCACTTGAAATGGAACATGATTTTCCCAACGTCGACGGTGCAGCGCTCATCGGATCCCTCACACGTCTCGTGGTCAAAAGGACGCGACGCGCCAGCTACGTTCCCGCGGATAACGGCCCTGAGGCTCGTCTCGACCGCGATCCCATGGATGACGAGCATCAAGGCGCGCAACCCGGAGAAAGGGCTCACATGCGGGGAAGTGATCGACGCGATCGGTTATGACATGTCCAAGTTCACAAGCGCCCAGGACTTCAAGGTGCTCTCCGCCGCTGACCAGAAGGAGGTCACCAACGCGTACCGGCACCATCGATCGCGCTCCCCAGGTGTTCCGGGGGGGCAGCTAGGTCAGGGCATGAAGCGCCTCGACTTCCTGCGCAAGAACACGATGTTCGCGGGGATCGACGTGAACGACCGGGCGGTGGAGCGGATCTGCGGCGAGGCGCTGCCCTGTGTGTTCGTGCTCAAGTGCTCACCGACGTTCCCAATGACGAAGCAAGAAATCAAGGATCGCGATGCGAGAGCGAAGGCGGCGAGCGCGGGTGGGCGGTCAAGGGCGAACTCGACGAGTACTCGGATCACGGTTCAGTCGCCCAGTGAGAGTGGAGACTCAGGCGATGTGGATACGGATCGATGATAGGTGGATGTATCTGATTATGGATAGCGGGTGGCGCCTCTTCTTCTGCTTTCTTGTGTTTTCTTTTTTCTTTCCCCTTCTGCTCTTGGATATCCCTCTCACATTGGAATGGTAGTTTACAACACGGCATCGAACGATCCCCTCTCTTCGTTATATCGGCAATGTTGTCTCTGTATTATGTTCGCCTTGTTATATGTAAAGTCGTCTCTTCCTCATAGCGGTGTTGTGCTCACTATCGTTCCATTTGCCATCTTATTTCTGTTGGCAGATTCCAGGGACTTGGCGTCTGAATTCCCACGTGCGCCACAGGCTATTTGGCGCCGAGCGCCGGTTCCTTATAACGCGGAATTCCATCTGAGAATCGACTGAAATTTGAGGACTGCGAAGAACTATAAACGAGTACGACGCGTAAGTTAGGTACATACCGACGAGTGCAGGGCAATGGAAGTTCCAACAAGTCATGAGGCCGACTTGTACTGCTACACTATCAAAAAGTTCCATGATATCTGTCCGTGTCTAATTTTCCGTAACCTGCATGTAACGCAGTGGGTCCTCAGAAACCAAATTATTACACTCATGATCCCACTTACCTTTATGGAAAGTTAAAATACCAACTCGAGGTGAGCATGTCACCCCAGCGTCATTTGCACGTCAGGTTGACTACTGTAGTGAGGTGGCATGCTGCAATCCGCGCCTAGTGGTGGAGACATCGTCGTGGTGGGGAATACGACTTCGTTGTTTTGAGTGACAGCATCGTTCTGCTGAGATCCTACGAAAGATGACCCACGTCGACTTGTGTTGAGGGGACCATTATACCAATAAGATTTTACTCACTTGGTATCAGGTGAAGTTGGGCCAATCTGCACTGTGAAGAAGGGTTCAAAAAGTTCAAATCTCTGGCAGGATTGCACATTTATAGACGTTTCACATACTGTCGCAGCTGGGCAGATGCAGCAGAATATGTGGAGCATCCAGAGGGAGGAGGTGATGGCCTAATTCAACTGAGATGGAAATGTGATGGCGGGCATGAGAGGAATGCATAAGGTTGGCTGTTGCTGGCGGAGCGAAATATTGAGTTGTACCTGTAACCTAGTGAAAATTGGCGGCCTGACTTCTTGAAAACAATGTGTTCAAAAGTTGCCAACAATCGATGAACAAAGCGGCGAGTAGGGTGATAAGATGGACAGGAGATTCGTGGGTCCCAGCCGGCGTGGGACCTGTGCAGTGTACTCAATGCCAAGCAGTGCGCACACATTGTCCTGGCCCGGGCCATGCCATTTGTTAAGCGCTGGCACTTCATTGCTCCTTATTCTATGGGCTATGTGGGAATATGTATTCTGATTTGCCTGGCCTCCTCTAGAGGTTTATTCTAGGCCTAACAACCGATCACAGATCTCACAAGTGAATAATTACACTAACCATAGAGCACCATAAGTCAATCACAACTCGAAGCGTAAGGGAGGACGCATCTAGTCTCGCAATCTTTTTTGTATCTCATCTAATTTATGTATTACTGCCCACTCTCCTCTTTATAACGATAGTCGACCCGCAGTAGGTGGAATAAAAGTGTTTTTGGACGAACCAGAGCTGCACGGAATTCGAGGGTACGCATGAGCTCCTTCTCGTCAATGTAGCGACTTGTCTGGTGTATAGTGCTACTAGCGTTGAAGAGCGAGGTATCTTCCGATGGAAAAGAATCCGTCGTTGGAGGAATGATTGAATCACCGCTACTTTCAGAAGACCCCGGGGGTTGCACGACTACAAATGGTCCTTCTAAGAACAAATTTCAAATTTCATCCAAGCCCTCCCTTTGATCCGCCGGAACCTTACCTGAGTTCGTGTCGACACGAGTATGATTACTGCCAGGAAACAACATTCGGGGTGGGTATTTCTGGTGCTTCATTAGCACAACAATCAGGTTGAACAGTATGTTCATGAATAAGGCTGCTCCTAGGGTCCCAGCCACGATTGCGACCGTCTTGTCATCAGCTTCAGGTAGACACTTCTGTTGCTGTCCAGATTGATGTCCATCGGAGTGGCTGGGAGTCGGGAGCGAAATGCTTGTGGATGAAGTCGAAACGGTAGGACAGGGAATGGGTGGGTAGACTGTGCTTCCCACGTCCAAATAATCCAACCAGAATGTACCAGCCTCAATCTCCTTTCTTATCACCAGAACATGGTTGCTTTCGTCGAGGGTGGAAGATTGGTAGAATAATTGCCGGTATAGTACAGCCGTTGTGTTTTGTGCTTGAAATATGACCGGATCGTTTCCGTCGACGGAGTAGGAGCTGTTCGCGAACGATTCTCCGAGTTCTGGAGACCACTTGGCAATTGTGCCATAAACTGCTATGGATGAAATGTGGGACGCGAGGAAGTGAAAGAGTACTTTGAGTAAGGAATGGTGTCCACAGGTCGAGGCTAGAGAATCTGGAATATATATATACCTCTTCACAATCTATGAATAGGCTCTCACATGCGGTGTGATATTTTCAGCGACCAAGGCGATCTTCAAGGCTACGTCGCATGTGACGGTTGCGATGGGAGTAAAGGAAAGCGATCGAGGTACTTAATATGAAGTGTGAACGGACCTCGAATTGTGTGCCGTCGTCCACATTCAGGCCGCGTCTCAGATATAGGCTCAAGCGACGAGCTCAAAATAAATCGGTGTGGCGAATAAGGGAAAATACAATCAATGCACGGTACGATGCTCGTTGGTTTTCCCCTCCTTGAGCGACATGAAGCGAGGTTAATCCTCAGCTACCTCGACCTTCAGCCTAGGAACATGGCCCGTATTTTTTGAGAAGAAAGGCAAGGTGCTCCTAATCAACTCTTTTGCAATATCCGCGAACTCATGATCAACAACCGGGGTGCCTGGTCCGTCTTCCATAAAGCCGAGATTTATCTCAACCTGCTCCAGTCTGCGGAATTTTGTCGCGAAGATCTCGTTGAGCGTCTTCCAGACGTTGTTCTCGGAGGGTTCCACCAAGGTAGCAATAAATGCGGCCATGGCGGTGTAAGCATTCTGGTGTTCCTCATTGAGAGAGAGATCAACGAAAAAGCCGAGGTCCAGGGTCTTCAAAGTGTCGGAGATTGTCAGAGTGTCGAATAATAGCTCAGAAGAGTGAAGCGCCTCTATCAAGCGCTGTCCGTCTCCGAGGTGATCGACGTGAATACTGTGGAGTTGCTTCATGCTGCTTAGATCTATCAGATCTTGCAGCATGGCTGGGGCAGCATCATCTGGGCTGCCTATAGTGGGGAGAGTTAACACAAGCTGAAACGGTGAATGAGGCAACATACCAATGCCATAAATAATACTGAGGTCTTCGAGGGACTCCTGGGTTCGCATGAGTATCGCACTCATCCACGCGTAGTCCTCCTCGTCATTTATCACGACTGAAAGCTTATGGAGGCCGGTAAGAGCGGACGTCTTCGGCCCTGGTACTGCGTTTCCCTTGTTCTCCAGAAGCGGGAGGTAACTCCAATAGGGGCCGTCTAGGGCAAGATCGACAAGTTGAGGATAAGAGGCACCGTGTAGAGATTCAGGGGACAAGAGGGCTTCGCAGGAGGTGTCCACGCGATCCGTACACGATATATCCTCTAAAACAAGGACCTGAATGTGGGTTCCGAGAAGGAGGGTTTTTGGAACTTCCTGGAGGCCGTGCAGATGAAAGTACTTGAGCCGCGGCGAGCGGAAGAGGTTGATCAAGGAACATCTGAAATCCACTCCGAGCTCGGTCCAATACCTGTCGTCAGCTACTGTCAGGTCCTCTAGCCCATGCTCTGGTCCTTGAAGAGTAGAAAAGATCGCCACTACAATTCCTTCCACCTCCTCTGGATTCGGAAGGCCTTCGCAGTCGAGAAAAAATTCCTTGACTAACGGAGCGACATTTATGAGTCTGCCCGGTGTGCTTGAGTTCCAAATTAGAATATCGTAGAGCCGCTGTGCGCGTAGCAATGCGTCGCCGTCCCATTCGCTGAGTTCGATGCTGCGAAATATATGCTTCCGAGCACGATGCGCGAACGAGCGGGAGACCAGGCTGCACGTGCTGAGAGTTGTGGCCCGAGCGTCCAAATCACGGAAGTTAGCGATCTCGTCGACGAACAGGTCGAGAATTTCGACGGGAAAGCGAGGCTCGGGGTGGAAGGTCATGATAGAGAACGGCAAGGAGATCATGCTGTTTGCATTATAGTCGGGGCTATTTATGGCATCGGGAGAGTAATGGCACAAGGCCACGGCCTTGACCTTGAGTCGATTTGAATATCCAAATGAGGAAATACAGCTGTGATGTGGCGTGTGGCCCGCAACGTTGCCATCTGAAGCCCCACTACGCGCTGGGCTCTGACCAGGAACCAAGACGTGCAAATGAATAGAAGATTTCCAGTGATGTAAGGGGCCACAAGAGAACAGATTGGCTATCTCGAGCCACAGCGATGGCGATGGCAAAAGAGTCGGACAATGAGACTCATTTGACTCGCTGAGGACATCAAAGGGTGCTGAAGTCGAGAAACGGATGAAGAGAAGCGAAACGCAATTGAAATAGGAGGGCCAGCACTGACATCTTTCTTTTGCAATGAGAGCAGAATGGCGTCGGTCATACGCACCGAAACGGTAATTGAGTTGGAGATATTCCAGGGACTCTTGCACTCGTGAGAGCACAATTAGCATGTCTCGATAACGCATGCCAGCCTTGTCAGAGAAACCAGATAGGGAACGAAGAGCGGTAGGTGCCGGACGTCTATGTCGGAAGTAGCGTGGCGTTCTAAAAATGTGAATGCGTCCTTCCAACAGACCCTGTCTAAATCTCAACCGGGGTATAGCTGGTGTTGGCAAAATGGTATCGAGAGGAGTAAAAAGTGGATGGGGGGATGGAGTTTGGAGCGGGAACAATTTCGACCAGGATTAATTGCACTACATGACTGCCGAGAAGGACCGTAGTAGGAAGAGAAACGATTCCCCCCAGCGAAAGACGACGTAGTCGCGGAGAGCACAGCATCTTTTAGTCGGAAAGAAAACATGGAGGGAGAAGAGTCCCTGAAATTGTCCGTGAATAGCTTGCAAAATGCCCGATAATACGCTTTCCGACGTACCAAATGCCTCTCTGGGAAAGCGACATTGCCACTCCTCACAGTCCAGGGAAAGAAAACGCACGAAAGGAGTGATGCCGAGTATTCTTCCTTCTCCCGAGACGCTTGAGGCCCATGTCATGATTTCATAAAGCTCGTTGGCCACCCCAGTCTAACTCAAAATGCGGCACATTGTGTGCGTGTAGTCCTGTCTCTCGCTCCTTTTCGGGGCGTGCCAGGAAGTAAATCTTCGAATACGTGGAGTTGAATGGAGAATCTGATGACGAGTCATTCTCTATGACTCGTCGAGGGCGTCAACGAATAGGTCCAAGATTTCAGGAGGAAAACGAGGACTTCTGGCGAAGGGCGTAGTAGTTAGTGGTAGAACATCGTCGTCAGTGCAGTGACTGGTTGACCACAGAGTTTCGGGCGTTGCCGAGGCTGAACGTTCTGAAGACTGAACCCGCACCACATTGTCAAAACATTGTACCCAAAAATCCATAGTGCAGCACTTCATACTTCAGTGTAATCGAAAACTCACAGGGGAACGGAGCTCAATGACAATGGATTTGAACGACTACGAGGAACGCATCGGACAGCTTGACGATTCAAGAACTAATCAAGCATTCGCCGGAGACGAGGGAAGGCTGGCTGCACCCTCCTACTTTTGCCACTGTAAATGTCCTCATGGGCTGAACAAGGTAAATACCTCTCCGCACTTTCTGCAACGCACCAAATGCGAAATAAATGTTTTGAGCTCTTCGAGTGTACGCTCAACTCGCATGAGGGTAGCGATCGGACTCCCGTAGTCCTTTTGGTCAGGAGGACTGACATGCTGTAAAGGGACCTAAGAGCTGAGACTTTCGACCATTTGGCAGTAGAGTCTCTAGCAGCGCGAAGTCCAGTCATTACACGGAAAGGCGTAGAAGTGGAGGGTGCGGAAGTGTGAAGTGCGTCTCGTTGGCTGGCCAAGGTGCTGGAAAACCCTCGATAGAACATAGGCGAAGAGTGTCGAGAGGCGGTGAATGAATATGGGCCATGCTTGATCCTCAGTTCAAGCGCAAGACCGTCCCACGGTCCGTCGTGCGCAATCGTAAAATTTTGGATGCTGCCGAGTTTGGACGCGTTGAGAGCATCTAAGATACCAGCAACGTAGAATGCCGGAGCTGGTGAATTAAGGATCTCCTTACAGTCGAAGAGGAACTCCTTTATCAGTGGGGACGCACTCGTAAGTGCATCACTGTCGGCCGGTGGTGAGATAAGTGTCAGAATCACGTATAGTTTGCGTGCTTGTTGGACCGCGTCGCTGTGCGATCTGCCCAGTGTAGCTGACTTTAACATGTATTTTCAGGCACGACGCGCGGCTACACGAGAGAAGAAAGTGAGGGCCGCAGAGAGGGGCCAATTGGGGCGATGGCGTGAAGGTCGCGCCTACTTAAAGTGAAATAAATGAGCGTGTAACATGCCACAGCCAGCATCACAACCCCGGTTTCCGGCGACGCTCAAGCGATTTTACGGCTGAATGATCCCAAAAAGGAAGTTCGTTGGGTTGGGTGTGGCGCATGGCGCGTCCACGCCTCGCCAGTGACACGTCCCTGAACTATAGCTTCCACACCAATCACAGAACGAGGAACGTGTTAATGCGGAACAGTGGTTTTCTAGCCTCTGAAAGGTCGGGCATCCTGCTGTGAGGGCATGTCAGCCGGACCACTAGACAAATGGGTGATCACTGATTCAATTGGTCCCCGAGCGACGCCGTAGATACCATGTATTTCAACCCCATTTAATTGACTCTTTACCACCAACCTCGACTACGCGTGTAAACCAACAGATCAAACCACATCGTCATCTCCGGCGCTCATAACCACGGTCTCTTTCCCTCTCCTCCCTCCTCTCGCCGTCCCTTTCTCGCCTAGGCGACCTTGATCTATCTCTCTCCCTCTCCCTATCGCGGTTGCGATACCCAGCATCTTCATGTCGTCGTTCTTCATCTCCTCTACCACCTCTAGACATATGAGGTGGAGGCGACCGTCTGGAGTCTTCTCTTCCACCTCGCCTAGATGAGCTCATATGCGGAGGCGGCGAGCGCGAGCTTTCTCGTTCTCGGATCGGCGGAGGCGGACGACGGTCCCTTTCACGGTCTCCTCGATCTCTGTCCCCTCCTCGCCTCTCGTCCCTCTTCTCACGTTCACGTTCGTGGCCAGGAGACAGCGGCCTCCGGCCATAGCCACTACCATTCCCCCGCGGGTTGCCATCCAGCCTCGTGTCCATATCCCTCCCATCCCTGTCTCGGCCTACCCTCGGGGGCGGAATTGGTGACCGCTCCCTCTCCCTACGACTCGTCGGCGGGGGCGACCGCGAGCGGCTTGCCTCATCAGCTCTCACTCGCCTGGGCGGGGCTGGCGGCGGCGACCTCGAATCACCCCTTTTAATCCCACCTCCACCTGGGCGACGAGGTGGTGCTGGCGGGCTGCGGTCCCTCCCGGATCTCCTACGCGGAGGAGAAACAGAAGCTCGCACACGGTGTGGTGCCGTTCGCGAGGGAGACCTTGAGGGGCTGCGACGCCTGGCTCGGCGTCGCGAGTCAACGGAGCTCTCGTCTGACGAGTCTGAATCGGAGTCGGATGATGAGTCGGAGGTGGTCGTGTCTGAGTCAGATGAGTCCGAGTCTGAGGACTCGGCTTCGAGCATGGCACGGCGCTGTTCCATGATCATCTTCGGGGCGTTCTACAAGAAAGGCGATCAGAACCAGCTACAATGAGGACGAAAGACAGAAGGAGACGAACCTTGAGGTATTCTCTCATTTCCTCCGTCAATACTCCCAAACCGATGCTCGTAAAGTAGTTAATCGAGAACCTGGTGTTCTTCGGCACATCCATCGGGAACATGCCATGACATCCCTGCTTCACCTCTGGATCTTTAAACCTCTCTGCCAACGCCTTCAATCCCATGCTCTCTGTCATCTCCTGCATCATGATCTTGACGAAGATACGGCTGCTACTCGTCGTGTCATCTTCGTTGATCTTGACACACTCAAGCGCGAGCCATGAGATGGCGTCGGTCGCCATGAGGTGTCCAAAGAAGCGCGCGATGTTGCGCAGCCGGTTTGTCTCATAACGATGGATGGTGGTATAATAGTTGGAGAAAGCTTGCTCGAAGCAATCTGTCCAGACCCGGTTGAGCTTACTGAACCGCTCGCCGATGAGGCCGTAGAAGGTGGAGTAGGAGCGTTCTTGGGAGCAACACTCGATGATCATGTTGACGAGTTCAATCTGGGGGGCTGATTAGGATGGCCGAGAAAGGAAGCGAAGATATAAGATACACACCTCTTGCCCTGCTTCCAATTGAATTTTGAGGAGTTTGTGCACGGTTTCTTCGTAATTGAGGGCGTTCATGATCGTAAGGTAGATGATACGGCGCAGGTTGACCAAATTCGTTTCAGTCCTGTCCTCGATACCTTCCTTTGTTTCAACCGCTATAAATATTATAAGTGTCTAAAGAGAAGAAATTTTATGGGCTGCCTTACCTTCTTCATCAGAATCTTCGTCCGAACCCTCTTCTGAGCCTGATTCATCGTCCGAATCTTCACCAAGTATTTCGGCCTTGATCGATTTGTACTTTTCTTCATTTTCGAGGTAGTTCGGGTCAAACTTGAAGATATCTGCGAGACGAATTGAGCAACCTGCTACGAAAATGGGCAATAGTTTGACAAACTCAGTCCCTCCTGCACTTGGAGCTCTTCCTCCAGCTGAATCTGGTGCGTGATCTGCTCATCTTCTTCCACCAGGTCCAACCCCTCTGGAATAATCGGGTTGTCTTTATACTTATCTTTCCGCACTTGCATGAGCACCTCGATCATGTACTGCACCCTCTGGCTGATCTTTGCTTCGTTGAGCACAGCGCGGAACCGCTCAAAGACGATGTTGTTGGATTTTGGCGAATTTTCAGCAAGGAAGGCGCCGACTTCGCGTGTGAGCCCAACAGCAATTTCAATTGAGTCATCGGTGGGCCGTTCAAGCAGAAGGACGAGAATTTGGAGGACGATAACTTCGCTAGCAACGGCTTGATTGACGAGATGTGCGAGAAAGGTGGTTGTTGAGTGACAAACGATCTACGAAAGAGTGTGAGTTACTTCAATCCGTCGGGTACAGAAGCAGCCAACACACCTTGTCATTCCGTTTGAACGCCCTCCTAAACTGACTTATCAGCCTCGTTACCACCAGCTCGCCGACTTGAGGCAGCTTTGTATTCACTATCGCCACCACCGCAGCAAACACAGGTGTGAAAGGCAAACTAGCCGCTTGAGCCTTCATCACGCTCCTCGCAAACAACCCCCTGCCCCGAATCAGGTTCTCTGTAAACAACTCGGGTACGACCTGCTTGATGTTTGCCACGTTGACCCTGTTGACGATACCGGTGATGGACTTCCGGAGCGCGTCCCAGGCAAGCCGCTGGTACTCGGGGCTCGTTTTGTCGGCTGCTGCCGCTTCTTGCATGGCCCGCAGACGCGCGGGAGGGATGTACACCCCTCCTGAGCGTGTGTTGAGAAGTTTTGCAAACTCGGCTTTCATGGCGGAGTCGGGCTCTGGGGCTTTCGGTGCGTCCAAGGTTTTTTGCAGCGCTTTTGAGTTGGCCTCCTTGTCGAGGTCCATTGCAGCCACACGTGCTTCCAGCTTGCCGTCTTTAGGTCTTGCAGGTGCGTCCGAGTCCGAGTCTGAGTCCGAGCTAGAACCCTGCGACGGTGACCGCGCTCGTCGACGGGTCGGAGGTGGTGCACCCTCATGTTCTGGTGTTTGCGACAAGGACCTAGTGTGCATATTAGTCGAATTTATTTTCTTCCAGGCATAGAGGGTCAGCATGCCTTTTTCTTTTGCTGGCAGTAGCCTCCGGAGAGCTCATTATGATATCGAAAAGGAGAGGTAGAGGATAACGCCGTCACTGTCACCGACAAGCTCAACAGGGCTATCCTATTTATCTTTGTTTATCCTCTCCGTCAATCACCCGGGCCGGCCCTGCCTCGCCTTTCACATAAGTACTCATCAGTCGAGATCAGAAGATTTGACAAAGCTACGTATCTCACTCAAATGGATTCATAAATGCATGAGGCAGAGTAGAGGAGTCAGAATCCTTCATGCTCGAACTCCTGGCCTTGCCAACTGATCATGGAACACTCCAATATCATGGTCGTGAAGAACGCGGATCAGGTCTGGGGATGGAAACAAATTCTCACTATTCTGACCTTCTCCTGGAGGCTTACAACTCTGTAGACTCTACCTACGTGTCTTATAGCTTCGCCGGAGATTTTGGATCATGTCGACAATAGGCGAAGACAAAAGATGGCGCCTTCGTCTTTTCGTCGCCTTGGAATGCTGAATGTTCTTTCTACTTCGCCTCTCTTCTGTCTGCATCTTGATTCTTGAGAAATTACTCGCTGATTCATTGGATGGGGGGATTGCCATGGACGGCATGCATTTTTGCTCGTGTATTCAACAAAACCCAGCGAAGTGTTGGCGTTGTGCATGCAACTCCATGCTGCCTTTCCAGTGGACACGACGACAGTATAAGCAAGTCTAAGGGTGTCTTCCGCCTTCAGAAAGGCCAGCCAGACGATGCAAGAACCCGGGCTCCCTTAACCCACGATGCCATGATGGCCTCTATCGCGCATTCGCGTCGCGGGGGGTTCAAAATCCTGCGGCCTTCCTGATGGAATTGAGTAAGATGTTGTTGTAATCTCCACCCGCTTCCCAGGTCGCGAAACCCTTCAATTGGTTGTTCTTTATGAAGTTTCCTTTGGCAGTGAACGACTAGACCAGAAAGAAAATTAATTCGACGTCGCTTCCCGAAATACGAAATCAAAGCATGCCTGAGCGTTGTCGAAGGAGACCATGATCTCGGAAGTAGCGTTGTATGCGTAGGGCTGCAAGTGGTGTTGTCCATTAACAATTTCTAAAAAGCGGATATATGCGCCAAACTCACCGTCTGGCTGCAACTGTCGAACCTGAACGGAATACCCGCCTTGGGCGTACCGTCTGAATTGAGGTATCCCAGCGCAATCATCCCCCAGAAATTCACATTTCCTCCAGGCCCCGATGTAACCCCGCACACATCCACACCCGCAGCATCGTCCCACCTATCCCCCACCGGCGGGTCACTTCTGTCGAATGCAGGGTACGCAGCCAGGCTCGTCGTCGGGCCTTTCACAAAGGCGTTCGCCTTCCTCACACGGAACGAGTGCCCATACGCAGGCACGCCTAGCACGATCTGCGCTGGAGGTATCCCAGCCGCCGTCCACTGCTTCACTGCGGACACTGCAGACCCCGCTCGGTTCGCCGCCGTTGCGCAGGTGTCGTCCAGCGGCGCGTTGGGCCCGACAGAGCTGCTCCATGGGCCCCAGATGTCGTAATTCATGATAGCGATCCAGTCAAGGACGGAGGCGAAACCTTCGACGTTGGTGAGTGGCGAACCGTTGGGCCCGATGAAGGGGCGCGTTGCGACGGCGGCGGTGACGATGAGCGCCTTCCCAACGGGGTGCTGTCGCAGCTCCTGCAGGAAGGAGAGGAAGTTGGCGGTGTCGCGTGGGCTGATGGTGTTGCAGCCTATGCCTTGGTTGGCGGGGTATTCCCAGCTAGAGGCTTCAGATTTGTGTCCATCCGGTAGATGAATGCGCCACTCACTCGAAGTCAAGCCCGTCCAAGCCGTATTTCGTGGCAAAACCCGTCACTGTCTTCACGAAGGCCGTTCTGTTCTGCGCCGAGCCAACGTTGACGGAGAACCCTCGGGATCCCGTCCAGCCTCCAATTGAAACCAAGGCCTTGACACCCTACGCGACGTGTTCAGCTGGTCTACTCCAAGGGAATTTCGGATAATACAACACTTACGTTGCTCTGCGCCTGCTTGACGAACTGGGGAAGGACAGAGGGGTTTGAGCCACTCAAATCGAGGGCTCCATTGAACGTTGTCTCTCTGCACGTCCTGGTCACTAAAACGCACGGGCTCTAGATGAGATGGCTGACTCACGCGAAGGCGTATGTTAAGTGCGTGTACTTGGCCCAACTCACTTTCGAGAGCGGGAAATCTGAGGCGCCTGCGTGCCATCCAGCATACCAAGCAGCCGCAACCTTGGGCGGTGCCTTCGTCTCCGGTCGCTTGTGATGCATTGGCCCTGCTGCATGGCAGGAGAAAACCGAGAGTGACAGTATCATCCATGCGAAGATTGGCTTGATCATCTTGCGTTCAGCCCACTACTGTGCAGGAGAAAAGAATGGGAATGGAAGGGTATGGAAGCCCCCAGGACGCGGCGGAATTTCAGTATATATATGCCCTTGCCATGTGAACGGCGGAGTGCTGAGGCGGCTGATCATTTGGAGAACACTTCCTTGTTGCTTCGTAGACAGTAGAATCCGAAAGAAGATAAGCAGAGAAGAGAGTAAATCCAGAAATAAGTGTCAAAGAGCCAGGTTCTGCTTCTGAATCGCATTTATGCGTCGTGGTAAGAAGTGAACTGCAATAAGGGAACGGCACCTTGGTTGATCGTCGAGGCCAGCCCTGATGCGGATCCATTTCTTCTTGAAGATCTCTTTTGCATACCATCTAGAAGTTGAACTGACAGGAAAGAAAGAGCCTCGATATCATGAATACGGGCTAGGAACAAAACAAAGACGTGTGTATTTGGCACTTTTACAGGAATAGCTGAGCAAAAACTGGGACAATGATGTAGGTAGATTACAGGATGGGTGTTCAATAGTATGAATCGGAGCTAGGGTTGAAAAAAGACCAGCAACGAAAGTGATGAAGGGAAGGTTGGAAGGTTGGAAGGTTGTATTACCGGCGAGGTCCCAATGAGGAATGAGGAATGACTGACCCGTGAGAGGAGTGAAGAAATGTAGGAGTTGGAGCTCCTAAAGAAAATACATCCTCTTGTCCAACCGAGGATTTGTCGGCCTCCACGCTTGTTGCCACATGGACAAATCAAACGGGGCTGGGCCACTGTGCAGCGTCGATGTGGTGTCATCGTCCATACTCAAAGGTCCATGGGGGTCCATGTGGAAGGCAGATCGTTGACAAACTAGCTATTGAAGGCTGATGTCAGTAATAGTAAGGGAGCAAGTCTTGAGAACGAGGCATACATCGGCATCTGAGAGAAGGAAAAGGTGAGTTCAAATTCACATACTAGATGCAAAGTAGGGACGCACAATAGACAGGCGCTGGAATTGACACAATGCGTGTAGCCTTGGCATAGACGTGGCACAAGGTGTAGGCCAAGTCCTGCATCCTGTGATGCACTTGAATCATGGCTGCAACAAGCTGAAGAGATAGAGACCGACTTATTGAGATCATTATTGAAAATTTCGTCATGGAGAACAATGTAGTGGCTTGAGCGGCAGGCTACACAGGCATCAGTGAGTAATCAAAAGCTCAATGTGAAATCAAACTCACTTCCTTGAATTGCAGCATGACTCTGTAGGTAGAAATCCTTGATAGTTCCATCTGGGCTAGTGATTGTGCTGTCAACAACACAGCCCGGCTGAAGATTCCCTGTCCTGTCCTGCATGCTAAGGTCCAAATCATTCAGTCAAGGTACCCTTGAGAAATTAACAGGTAGACCTACACTCCGCGTTTCGGGAAGAACACAGCATGGTGGCTGGAGGATGGCTGTGATTAGCAAAACAGCACAGAACACAGAAGGAAAACACAAAGTACATACCGTTTCGTAACAATGATAAAAGTTATCATTGGTGGGGGGATCTTTCCAAGCACACCCTTCTCGAGCCACAGAGCATTTATACCATCTGGAGACAATCAGTAAAGTTACCAATGAATCAAAGACAATGAAATAAACCTCTAATCCAGACAAGCTCTTGCTCTGCCACTCTCTGATATTCGCCTTCGGAAACTCCATCACGGAAAAAAATGAGCCGTTTTGGTGGGGTGTTATTCTTTGCCACGAAATTTTCGAGTGCCATTTTAATGAATCGTGAGAGGTCCTGTATCATTTCTAGGCGTGGGGCTTGAATGCTTGTAAGGGCGGCATATTCTGTTGCGTGTTCGTCATGTGAATAAACGAGACTTGAAACTGATGGCTTCTGGACGCCAGGACTGGGGTGGCCAACATCAGCACCTGGTAGCTAATTTGAGCAAGGAATGTGGAAAATGAACAAAACAACATGCCCATGATTATGAATGGCTCTCTTTGAAGGAGCCTCATGATTTGCGCTGAACTTGCATGAGAGTTACGCCCACCGAGACGCGCGTTAAGCCTTTGAAAATTAATCACAAGTGATGGCAGTAAGGAAATAGTGTACTTACTTCAGTGCAACATTGTTCCAATATTGGCTGTCTGGGGGACGGAATTTTGGATCCCTTGGGTTCAAGAGCTTGTGTTCACGAAGGCACTGTGTTGGAATACCTGGCCACAAGTTAGAAAAATAGCATTGCTAAACTGAGATTGAATTACCATTGATAATGTCACCCCAATGCTTGATTTGAGTCCGGAGCGGGCCTGCATCTTGTGGAAGGATGACAATAATGATAAATCTGCTCCCATCAACACCAGCTCTCTTTGCTTTCTCAACCATCAAATCAAGAGCCTAGAAGAAAATGAAAACAATAAAGGATGAATGATATGAGCACAAACCTTTGTCAGAGTATGGGGCTGGCCAGGGTCAATACCCACAGGCCTACCAACAGCTGTGCATAAGAATGGTCAGCCTGCTCCAATCTGGAAGCAAACAAGTGCATTACCCATTCCTATAGAACATGATCAGCAAATGATGAAGACAAAGAAATGGAATAGCACACCAAGATTCTTACAGCAATCAGCAAGCTCCAGCATCATGTCGGTGCAAGTCTTCATGTCGAGGGAATTGGAGATGAAATTAACAACACCCCAACTAGTCAATGCACTTGGATTCTGCAGCCTCCTGCGGAGGACATTCCACTTTCCATCTTGTGGATTCTAGACAGAAAAGGAGGAAAGTCATTGGAGGTTGAACAAAAAGAACCAAAATAGGACCTACAAGTGTCTCCTGCTGGAAAATGATGCCAGGAGAATCCAGCATTTTGCTCCGGATTGTAAGAGGCTCCGGATTGACTTGGAGGCCTGACTCCCGCAGATATTCCGATGTTACATAGGAGTGAATCTGTGTGATGTGGCAGTTAGTATAAAAGCATTAGAAATGAGATAGCATTTGCGATACCTCTGTCATAATTTTCTCCCGTCGCTCTCCTGGCCTCATGGTCGAGAACCGAACCATGTCGGTACGGATGTCTTCAGGAATACGCTTGCAGAGCTGTCCAGGTTCGACAATGCAAAGTTCCAGTGGGACTACCTCTTTCCGTTCGGACTTCTTCCCAGACAGGCAAATGCCAACTATCCTTGGATTCTGAATTCGGACGTTGTGAGCCTGTTGGAAGTGGCGCTATGGACTTGATGTGAGAATATATGACACCGTGATGAGCAGATTGCATACCGCTACAGAAATCTCCTCATCGTTCTTCAAGAACATAAATTCACCTCCGTTTTCAATCAGGCCCCGGATTGTTTTGGGCCGTGAGCGGGTCCCATTCGTTTGTATGACGATCCGCAAGTTGAGGAGAAATTTTTCAAGGCGTTTGTAGTCAGAACTATTTTGACGTAGGATCAACTGATTGACGTTCTTCAGCTTGAGGTATTCCAAGCACAGAGTGACGAGGTGGCCATGTTTGAAGCTATGAATAAATAAAGATGAGTGCTCCTGCAAGGGAAAAGGTACAAAAAGACATACACAGCGGCTACAGTAGTATCCATTGTTAGAATCATTTTGCCAATTGTAGGACGGACTGAACTATGAGACTATCAGTGATGAGAGTGCGCAAAGGAAGGATAAAACTTACATGAATATCCCCTGCCATAGCTCAACGCCACGAGGGGTTGATCTAGTTGTTCGAGGGGCCCCCGAAAAATAGGCACGGCCGTTATTTGTGCGATGTTTCCTGTGGATCATATCAGAATATGGAATAAGGACGGGTGGTAGACCTGCATATTTGGGCCCTGTCTCATGACAAGCTGCATGACATTTGTGGCGACCAATGCCTTGTTTGAGGACTTTTGACCTCGTATAAGCTCGTTTAGGTCGCTATTTCACCCACAGTCAGTCAAGAGTCAATCTACGAGGACAGGGGGCTCACTGAAAACTTATTTCATCTCCGACAGTTGGGGTTAGTCTGATCTCGTAGGCACCACGAGTTCCAGAGGAAACAATTGACGGCTGATTGAGGTGGATTATAAACTGGGCGGGGTGTTGTAAATATGGCAAAAAGAAAGAAAAATCAGAGAAACTTACCGATCCTCCTGCACCATGCCCTCCGGGGAAACGTATCCTCTCCGGCGAGTAGGCTATTGACTGCCCGTCGTACACCATACGCGAGCTGAATAATGACGCGGCGACAACGTTTTGTAAATGGTGGAATAGCTTGATCTTCTTGTTCCGTGGAAGGCCCGGCTCCCTGCCGCGCGGCGTCGCGTCCGAAAGCTCCCTGATGTCTGGGCTGGGTTAGAGGCATCTCGTGCAGAACACCCGCCTGAGCACGACTAACCAACTATGAAACACAAAATAAGCAACAGAAGGGGCGGGATCACGTTGGCGCGGAGGACTCACTGTCGTATTGAAGGTACGTTGACCCGTTCTCGGGGATTCTGATTTCGAATGCATTTGTTTCGATCTCGAGGGGGCGACTACGTTGGGTGTATCCGGCCATCCTAAAGGGCGGGGTGGTAGTTCGGGGGGAAAGAAAGCTGGGGGGATATGGTGGTTGTTCAACAACCCGTTTAAGTAGGTGATCAAGAATCGGGACCAGAGCTAAACGCGTATTACCTAAGCTTTCCTATCGCGTCAAATTAGAATGCGCGTGACGTACCTTGACTCGACCTCCAATGAATCCAACGACGCGTTTCCCTTCATTCCCCGTCGCTTCTTACGCAGAAACTTCGAGAAATGCTTCCCCTCGCCAATTCGAAGTCATCGAATCGCAATAAGTGCTCTTCCGCAGCCCAAATCTCCTCGAAAAGCGCCTGCAATTTGACCACCGAATACGAACTTCAACACAAGAAGATCTTCGAGAATACAGGTGTGCCAAATAAGGTTTATGCCGGGTGCTTCTCATGGTTTGGTTGATATTCAGACATCTTTCTTGAAAACATGGTGCCTGATAAACCACCCAGGCATCGGCCAATGTCGTCAAAAACCTCGTCATAGAGTTCCATGTCCAGCCCCAGCGGCAAGAGGACGAGAAAATTCCTCCACCGTCCACTATCCGTTTGCCGAATCTATCGCCGGTGGTGAGTAAGTATTGCTGTATCCTTGATAGAAGGGCAACCCAACCTTTACGTCAACGATATCGATGTTGAACGACGAAGACATCTCCCCTGGGCCCTAGGCACATTTTGAATCATTATTGCTACCCAGAACTCAAAATTCCTAAATACGCAAGTTCAACCGCAGCTCCTTGCTTCTGGAACGCAGAGCCATGTCTACCTGGACTAGAAGCACTCACTGTGCCCGGTGTGTGTGACATCGAAGGCGGCGGCTGACAAGTCTGCATTTCGTCCTACTTAGAAAATCCGTCGACCCTTGCAGGTCTCGGCTGCAGAACAATAGAACTTACTTTTATCTTATCACGTCTTCCTCAGCGGCGCAGAAAACCACACCAGCAGAAGGAATGAAGAATAAAAGGCAAAGTAGAATTGCAATAACATATAATTAGACGAGGAGGTATTACAGACAGCAATATGAAACAAGACATGAGGAAGACGAGATACGTAACTAGAAACACACCTAATAGAACAGGTCATATGGCCAAAAGTCATGTATGCGGGGACATAAAACATAGAGGGGTAGTAAGAGACAACGAGGAAAGAAACAATGACGGCGACGAGAGCTGGAACGTGTCTATACAGAACCTCGGCAAACCAGCTTACAGCTCATCATCGGTGACCTCCTCACCCCTCTTCTTCCTGGCGATACGCTCCTTCTTGGCCTTGCGGGCCTCAGCAGCGGTGAGTTTCTTCGTCTTCTTGGTGTCAACCTTGTTGCCCATGGCGTCGTACTGATCCTCCTCCTCGGCAGCACCCTTGTCGATGCGGGGTCCTGAGCCTTGACCCTCGACCCAGTTGTGGCCGGAGGCCTCGAGGCGACCGTCGCGCATGGCCCAAACTTCCTTGCACAGAGACTCGGAGAAGTCGCGGTTGTGGGTGATGATGAGGACACCTCCCTCGAAGACCTTGAGGGCCTCGATGAGCGCAGCGAGCGACTCACGATCGAGGTAGTCTAGAAGATTGAGACGTCAGAGGACTGAGCATTGAATGACGATGACGAAGAAAACTTACTAGTAGGCTCGTCGAGGCACATGACGTGAGGACGGCGCCAGGTAGCGGCACCGAGGACGATCTTGACCTTCTGACCACCAGAGAGACCACGCATGGTGTTGTGCGAGACGAACTCGGGCTCGAGACCAAAGTCAGCGAAGTGCTTCTCGATCTCGCGACGAACGAGAGGGCGGAGCAGACCGAGGCGTTGAGCCTCACGGGTGTCTACCTCAAGCACCTTCTTCTCGAAACCACGCTTGATGAGGTCGTCACGAGGAAGCCAGATGTTCTCCGACGATGAGAGACCCTTGAGCGAGACCTCGTACTCGTAAGACTGCTTGAGCTTCTTCCTGGTGATGACCTCGTCGATGAAGCGCTTCTGACCCTCAACGATGACGAGCGATCCGTCCTTCATCTTCTTCGACTCCTCCTCCGAGATCTGGCGGTTGGCCTTCTGTAACTCCTCGAGATCCTCACCGGTCTGGTAACGCCAGAGCATGTACTCGAGGGGGGTCTTGTCGAGGTGGTTGTCAATGTGGTGGAAGGCGTGCTGAGCAACGTAGCCAATGACCAAGTTGGGGTGCTTCCAGATCTCACCACCCTTGTTCTGCTCCATCTCGCCAGTAAGGAGCTTGACGAGTGTCGACTTGCCGGAACCGTTAGGGCCGAGGATGGCGACACGCGAAGAGAGCGAGACTTGGAGGGTAATGTCGTAGAGCTGTTGGACGGGCTGGGAAGGGTACTGGAAGCCAACCTTGCGCATCTTGAGAAGGGACTTCTCCTTGGTCTTGACACCCTCGAGGAGAGGGGGGTCAGGGAGCTTGAACTTGTAATCCTCGGCAGCCTCAAGAGTGTAGTAGGACTTCGCCTCAGGGACCTGGGCGACGAACTTCTCCAGGTTACCGCGATATCTGCGGAGCTTGAAGCGGTTGAGGTGGAGGACGTCAGTGATAGTGTTGTTGAGGAAGCTAGAGTCGTGCGAGACAATGACTAGAGACGACATTAGACCAAGCTGACCTGACAATGATAAGACAAGATTACGTACTCGAAGTGCAGTGAGTGAGGTTCGTCAGGTAGTTCTCCAACCAGGCGATGTTAACAACATCAAGATGGTTAGTAGGCTCATCGAGGAGCAGAATGTCAGCCTTGAAGAGCATAGCGCGAGCAAGAGCGAGCTTCATCTTCCAACCACCAGAGAGACTGCCAATGGATTGGGCCTGGCGTTCATCGGAAAAGCCGACGGATGCAAGGGTCTCAATGCTCTCCTCCTTCGAAGCGAGAACGCGCTTGTCGTTGAGGATGAATTGAAGAACGGAGGTGTCCTCCTCGCTGCCGTCGATGTCGTGCTCGACGTAGAAGGTGCGAACCTCGTCTGGGGATGGGAAACCTTCGACCTGCCCGTTGGTGATAGCACGCATGAGGGTCGACTTTCCGGTACCGTTCTTTCCGCAAAGACCGTAACGGTGGCCACGTTTGAGGCGAAGAGTAGCAGTGTTGAGCAGGATCTTGGCACCGTAAGCCAGGGAGAACTGGCAGTTGCAGAGGTCTTCACCCTCCTCTTCATCCTCAGCGACTTCCTCGTCCTCAGTACCCTCGGTAGCGGAGCGGACGACCCACTCGCGAGCGACGGTGATGGGTTCTGGAGTAGAGGCAGCGAAGGCCAGGTAGGGAGCAAGGGTGTCCCACTCAGGAACGTCGAAGTTCTTCGCGTTGACGAGGTTAGCGGCAAGGTTGGCAGCATACATAGTGTCGACATTTCCGGGCGAGATGGTGCCGCCGAGCTTCTTGTAAACGGCAACAAGGGAGTGGGCAAGCTGCTTCTCGTCGGCGTGGTGGAGAGCAGGGAGATCAGAGCCGTCAGACTCGGCGGGAACCTGGCCGACTTGACGGAGAGTAGCGATAGCGCGGTTAACGACGCTGCGAGCTTCAGGATCGCCGATGATGCTCTCGACTTTGATCAGGCCGGGCAGAAGTTTGGGGATGAAAGGTCGGACGGTGACATGGGAGTCGACAAGCTTGGCCATGTTGTCAACGATACTATGAATAGGTCATCAATCACACTATTCGGAGATGCGATAAGAGCGAAGCTTACACGGCAACCTTCCGCTTGGTGGCGGTAAGCTTCTCTAAGAGACCACGAGAGAGAAGAGGGACCATGAGGGAAAGGGTGGCCGAGTCTACTTCGGAAACGAATGTGGTAGCCGAGAGGAGCATGATAGTATTAGGCACCTCCTCGACAGGATTAATGAGAGCCTTGATTAGAGCAGGAATAAAGCGTTCTATGTCCTTGTTGGAGACGAGAGCCGTAGCCTTTGTCAGCGATTCTCGGGCGGCCTTCTTCACGTCTGCCTTGGTATCCCAAATTGCCTCTGCAAGGACAGGTACGATGTCGGGCATGAGGCGGGCGGTTTGCACTGGGGCACTCTTGACGAGTTGGTCGAGAGCGACGAGGGAGCCTATCTTGATCTGCCATTTGCCGGCAGTTTTGATCTCGTGAAGAAGGGCAGGGAGAATGAGCGCGGTGGCCCAGGGGTTCATTGCAGCGACGTATGCGCGCACAGCCTCGACGGCCGCTGTCCGGACAGCGGGCATCTTGTCGGCAAATGCCTCGAGGAGGGCGTTGTAGATGCCAGAGTCGATGAAGATGGGTTCGAGCGACTTGATAGCGCCATTGTTGATAAGCGCGAGAATGGCATCGGCTGCGCCCTCACGGGTAGCAGGGGATTTTTTGTCGGCGAGAGCCTTGACGACAGCGTCTCCGAACCCGATGGATTGGAGGGCGGAAGGGCCGTCTTTTTGAGCAGTTGCGGCGAAAGCCTTAGCGGCGGCCTGACGGGCGGCCTTATCGACAACGAAGAGAGCGGACACGTCGATTTGGCCTGCAGCGGCGGGGGCAGCAGCGGCCTTAAGGGAAACAGGGGAGGTAGCAGCAACAGCGGAGGCGGTGGCAGCGGGCATTTCTGATATCTGCTGCACGATAAGGAAGATCTCAGAGTCATTCGAGAGCTTCGAACAAGGGCAATACGCACGTTTGATGAGGGAATTTTGGAGAGATGTCTACGTCGTTAATCGCTGGCAAAGGCTGGCAAGAACAAAGGACGCTCTAGTTCTTCTATGGGGATGGCAAAAATGCCTGTTACGGGAACCGTCAGTTTTCGCGCTCAACATCGATTCAAACGACAGCGGGACAGACCTCTATAAAGGGAGGAAGAAAAAAGAAGAGGAGTGGGGGTGGTGAAGAAAAAGGCGGAGAAATGGAGAGCATGTTTATAGCACCCCATTTGCGGAGTTTTAAAAATTGCATGACGGTCAAATTGCCGAGCCTCCAGAACCCTTCTCTAAGTTTGGACGGAAATTGATGCAAAATTTTGACAGTGTCAACATTCGTGAGAAATGAAACTACTTATCCTCTTACCACCACGAACTTAGAGAACGCCCATGCTTCGAGACAAAGCATCCCCTGCCCACACTCCTGTTCTTACAACTTCGGATACCTCACGACGCGCTCGTATGACAATTTACATTTCATTTTGCCTATCCTCGAAGGTCTTGGACTGACTCCAGCCAATTCCCGACTATCATAGTTTTGGCTAACAAAATCCCTTAGCTGGTGAATAACATCGCGTTCTCTATTCACGATAGAGCAGTGCAACATAGATTAAGAGTATCTTGGCGGGGAACTACCTCGCGGCAGCTAGTCTCTACAAAAAATTCAACACTCACTGCGGTCTCATCAATCCTGTACCACTGCCGAAGCGGGTTACAACAATGCTACCCTCGCAAGCGACCTTTTGAGCTGACGCGAATTCTGTTCCAGCAATGTCCCCGCTCAGGATGTCCCCGTTTGCGATTGAAATTTCCTGGACGAGATCGACATTAGTTGTCCACTGCAATCCAGGGTCGACTTGCCTGGCAATTCGGTGGTTTCGTCGCTCTGCATGGAAGATTCCCTGGAAGGTGTCGTCGTCTGGCTTAGTTTCACTTCCTTGACCGTACGTTGTTCATCCATGAGAATCCGCATCCCGACTCCTGAATTATTTCGCAGAATATATGCAATCATAATTACCACTTCATGAACAAGCAAGGCGTGAAGATATATGCACCCATTTCCAGGTGAATAACGGTAAGGTTGTTCAATTCTCAACGCCCCAAAACCTTTCAAACACCTGAACAGTGACAGCCAACCAGTTGGTTATCCACCCGACAGTCGCAAAATCTCGACCTTTCAAATTGATTGAGACGGCCAACAAATCAATGAAAGGTCACTCTCGTCCTCGGAGCGCCATCGATGCAGACGCTGGCTCTGAGAGGAGGCTGCTAGACAATACAATTGTTCGGGAAAACGCGTGGAATTACCCATTTCCCGTGGCTTTCGACTGCTGTCCTGAAGCAACTAATTCCCCATAATCCCTGGTCAGAATTAAGGAATACCTCAAGTCCGTCAGCTTTTCGTTAATAAACGATGCAAGGCATTGCTAGCCGTTTTGTTCTCATGGACTCACCCGCGCAAATGAATAACTGACAGTCGAGAATCAAGGGAAACTTGAACCTGTACATCCTTTACCTATTGACCGATGGCTTCCTATCGAGCCGTCTTCGAGATTTCTGAGGCTGGTGTACACAAGAAGGATCACCCACCAAAAACGGTATGAAATTAGGGCTGAAGAATCGCCTTGGTGAAGCTCTTCCAGAGGAGCTACACAGACGACTCAACGATTGACGTTTCGCATGGTTCGTGCCAGCAATTCACCAGTCGGGATTCCCTTCATATGCGTATATGCGTATACAAATCAACGTTCGATCCACCAGTCGACATGTTTGAGCTCTCCGTATGTATGGAAATAGGCAAAACTAGGGGCAAAATTGGGTGACATTCGACAAAAAGGGTCTTTGCGTGACAGGCGACTACAGCCTCCGCCGAGATGGCTCGGTGGCGCTCGAGACACGTGTGGGGTACCCCAGACGGTCCAATCACACCACAAATATTTCCTCGTCGCTTCGAGCCGCCGTTCGCGCGCCCTAGACCGCCGCTTCCCTCACTCCTTGAACTCTTGCGTCGCCGCAAAGCTCAGCGGAACAAATCCCTGTCGCAGATAATCAGTCATGAGAAACACGAGACTGGAAGCGTGGGTTACGCACATGCCCTCCGCCCTCAAAGTGCTTGCTATTCGCTTCGACCCAGTGCAACCGGAGCGCGTGCAGGAATGCCGATAAGCCCTGAAGATTAGAAATAGACAAACCCAAACCAGATCAATCAACAGCACCACCACCACCACCACGATCAGATTGAGATATTGAGTGCCGTGACATGAAACAAGATCGCTGAGATACGCACCTCCATAACGCACAGGATGAACACCGTCAAAACGAACCAGAAGCCACCCATGATGATCAGCGCGATCCACCCAAATGCGGTCGTCGGCCCGAGGACTCTCGAGAGCGTCATCGACCAGAGCACCTCCGAAAGCTGGGCATGGGCGAGCGACAGGGCCCAGAGTCGGAGGTACGACGCGGTATGTGAAATACAGCCGAGGCAGAACTCGATGGTATGGATAACCTGGTGGATCACCACCTCGCCGAAATCATGATGCTCCTACAAAAATCCGATGTCATTACGCGAGGCGGAGCGGAAAACCGGAAGGACACGCACATGCTCGTCATCTTCTGCAGCTTGCAGGAGTGCTTGTCCGTTTCCTTCTTCCTCATCTTGCAAGCTGATACCTGGTGTGTATGGAGCGTTATCTTCTGCTCCATGATGGTGGCCAATGGTCATATAACCCTGACCTTGAGTTTTGTTCATCTCCTTCCAGGCAAGGTAAGGCTTTGTAGCGAGCAGCCAAGGGACGCATATGCCAGCGAGGGCCAATAGGATAAGCTGCACCGGCTTTGCCACGAACACACTGTCGGTAACCTACCGGCCAAGAACATCGAGATGAGCAATGTTCAGAAGCGAGGGCGCGCGTGGCGCCTTCATCAATCAATGACCACTGACAGGATGCAGACGAGAGTACCCGAAACATGGACTGCAGGAAGATAATCGCGAATAAAAGTTGGTACAGGTCCGGAGTACCGCTTGAACTGAAATGATTTGGCACTTGCAAGCACAACAAACGCACATCATTTCCCTACGTCAGGTAGGCCCTAAAAAAACGAACACGAGGAACCGTAGATAACACCAATACGATTGACATTTGCACCTGTAAGAATGAGGAAGACGAGAGCGTTGTCCGCGCCGTGCCAACCAGGCGATACCGAACGGATAGCGAAGGTTGGTAAGTACGCCGTTCTTTCCAGACCCCGGTCACTTCAGGAACCCATCCAGAGTGAAGAAGTCAGATTCTTCGAGAAAATTCGTTTAGCAGAACCGGGAGATCGAGAAAAGACCCATAGAGGAGGATATATAACGGACCACGTTCATGGCCATTAATCGACGCAAAGACAGAAGATGTTACCGAAAGAGACTCACAAGTAGAATTGCCCAATGATCTATAGAGATTGAACGGCCGTTAATTTCCGAACATCCAAATGAAAAGAAATGAAAGGACACACCTCGCCAAGATCAGCCTTCGCCAGCCTCCTTTCGAAGAGGATCATATAACAGGCAGCGAGGAAGATGATGGCTCCATGGCCAATATCACCGAACATGACCGCGAATAGGAATGGGAAGGTGATGACGGCGAACAGACCTGGATTGACCTCCTGGTATGCCGAGACACCATAGCTGTCCATGATAGTCTGGAAACCCTCCGTAAACTTGTTGATTCTATGGAAAGTAGGAGGCTTCTTGTGCGTCTTGAGCTCCTGCAGGATGGGCGGGATACTCGTTCCTGAGCCCTCCTAATAGTTTAATTAGTATATGTTTTGGAAACTCTCGCGAAAGATGAATGCTCACCGTTGCGGTCCTCAAGGCAAGCTGGATAGTGGTGATGTCCCTGGTGGGCACCCACCCCTCCGCTATAAGAGTCTTCCTACGAACATCGTAATTGAACAGGTTCAGAGTCTCGTAGATCAGCTTCTCCTTCCTGACCACGTCCTGCCAGCTGCGGAGGTGTTCGCCAATCTTCACAAGTTCTGCACGCCTGCTGAGACCGGTATTATATAAAACCGTCTGGAGGTCCTCAAGACGGTCGGAGACCTCGCGAAGGGACTCGGAGCGCTTGTCTGCATTGGCATCGATGGGGTAAAGGGTAGCTCCCATCGACTCGGCGACCTTGCGAATCTTGGCAAGCAGAGCGTCGCCATGGGCGAAGATGATGAAGACGTCCTTGCGGGTTTCTACGCCAGTAACGGAATCGGTGAAAGGTTCCGGGATGTCGGTGTGGTTCATGTAGAGATTGCCACGAAGGACGCGCCAGAGGACACGCTCGAAGGTGGGCATACGAGAGCGTTCGATCGTTCCCGCGACAAACCTAGAGGCCACCATTAGGGTGAGGATTACATGAAATAAAATTCTAACGTACTCAAGATCGAACTGCACCCCAGCAGGAGCATAACCACCTTCGCGGTCGTCTTGAAGCAGAGGAGTCGTCGTATCGTCGAACGAAGAACGAATGTCCGACTGGTGACCTTGCGCCTATAATTTCATGAGACTCGAGCCAGTGTATGCTATGCTGAGTACGAACCTTGTCGAAAAAGACCGCCGTCTCCCTCAACACATACCTCGCCTCAACCAACTCCCTCGTCCTATCACTCAGGGTCTGGTAGCTGTGTTCATCTTGAGCCCAGTCTCTTTCGAGTGCTCAAGCACAAAGTGAGGGTCCGCTCATCGATGGTCTGCGCAGCACGGGGGCCGACGGTCACAAGCGGGGCGCACGAGCGAATGGGAACGACGTCCTTCTCCTTGGCTATCTGGCTCGCGAAAAAGCGTACGCGGCGCCCCATCTCGTCGACGCGGCGAATCTCCCCTACAAAGGAGCGTTGGAAGGGGTTGACATTCGGGTTCAACTGTCAGGAGGTTGAGAAGCTATGAGCATGGTGCGAGGCAGTGTATGCTCACATCTTTAAATTGGACGTTTCCAAGCTCTCCTAGCTCGTAGACAGTGTCATGGGCAACCTCTGTGGGCACAAAGAGCTGCACCAAGCTCATCTCCTCCGACCCTAACATCTAGTCAGCATAAAATCGAGAAGGAAAAACAGGAGAAAACGGCAGACGGAGAAGACTTGGGTACTCGTCGCCCATTTTGAAAGATAGAATTGATTCAATTAGATGGTGTATGCTGGATGCTGGCTGGATGTAGGACTATGGTGGCAACCGAAAGCGGAGCTGAACTGCGAGGTTGTTTGTCCCTGTTACCCCGCCGCCTTCAGCAACTCCGAGTCGATTCCGTGAGTATGCATTCCATCGTTTCTACCACGCTGATATACTTCATATTTACGAATCTTATATCAGCAAAGCCCAACTCGATCCAAGCTTTGGAGGCGCCCAGTGAATTTCGTACCGGCTCGAAGATGGGTTTAAGTTGTAGGGGGTCCTTCCGGTGCATTCTTTTGTTTTTCCGTAACCCTCTATAGCTCTGGTTCATTCCTTCTCGTTTTCAGACGCCGGACAGTAGCCCCTGATTGTGGCGGTCGATTCATTCCGCCCAATGTCCACTTTAACAGCTACAGAAACTCTTGCAACGTACCTTCCGTCGACTTGAAATTGTGTTCTAAATCAGTCGGGTCACAATGTGCAGATTCCACGAGTGCCAACTAGAGTGACTTCTGAAAGCGTTTTAGCTTTTCTTGACTGCTTCCTTGCACCGCCTCGTGCCGCCGAACCTCCGAAGCTTTGTAACGGGGATCCACGCCTCTTGGTCTCGTTATGTGAACTCCTTATTAGCTCGATGTCTGGAAACTCAAACCCCGAATATGGCTCAGGGTCCCATAAACTTTGCGCTAAATCGAAACTCCGAACTACAATGTCGAGCATAAAGACACCTTCTGCAGTCAATGGCAGAGAAAACCCTCTTCTAACCGAACGGTCTCTTGCTCTGGTACATTGAGATGCCCGGTGCTCTGAGGTATCGTGGTCTGGAGGCCTGGCTCGAAAACGCAAATGGCAACCCTATTTCCCTTCTGGAGAAGCGCTCTATCGACGAGACAGAACACAAAATCTCGACCACTGTGCACATTGACCCGGCACGAGTACGTATTGCACCTGTTTCGTTCTCCGCTTCTCTTCGCTGACGTTCAAAATTTTGCAGACCTACACTCTTCGTTGGTGCAGAAGCGCTGGCCTCCGTTCAATATCCGCCCTGTGCCAAGTCTTCGTCGAAAACGGCTACTACGAGACGGATGCGCATGTAGAGGTCGTCAGCCTGGTCATGAACAGCTCAAAAAGAGTCACACAATCTAGGCAGAGTAAAGGATGGCTCAACGGTCCATACCACCGAAAAGGCTACCTACGAACAGCAAAGAAGGCTTGTAAGTTAGGCAGCGTGTCTCATTCTTCCGCTGAACGCCCATTATCATTTAGTTCGGTACTCCCTTGGCTCCGTTCGGTTGGTTATTAGGAAGGTTCATGGCGCCGTCTTGGAGCCTAAGTGGGTTATCGACGAGGACGGTTCTGAACGGGCCGTTGTCGACTTTGACAACATGAATATCGACGAGGAAGAGGAACCCTACGCTATCTTCGAGTTCAATTTCAGAGATGAGAATGAGCCTATCTGGGAGCGCGACACGCCTGCGGACAACAAAGCCTCCGTTTCGCGGCCTTCCAATGCGAGCAAACGCCCTGCGAGTGATATCCGTGAGTCCTGTTCGCTGTCGTTTAATAAATCGAATCTATTGAATTGGTTGTTCACAAGAAAATCATGACGAGCCGAGGAAAAGAGCCCGGCTGTCGTCAATTTCACATAGGCCGACGCCTGATTTTATGGTTAGTTCTGCTCGAATCCGTTACCTCTAGTTCAAGTTCAGAAATCGCGTTTTTAGAAGGCGCCGTACGCGAAGATCGAGCCGTCGAGTCGCCCAGTCGACACTCATTTATGGAGTGTTGGGCTCAGCGCGTCCAACCCTATTGACTTGACGGTAAGTCTTTATCCCCGTCCGATCAGATCAAGAACGCTTAACCAGATCTCCAGGACGAGTACGAGGCCATTGAGGCCATCGAACGAGAGCTAGCAGAAAAGTTGTCCGCCAAAATGCAGGTATGGACCCTTTGTCGTGTATAGCAGCAACATCTTTCGTTCTCATTCGCTCTCTCGTCAAGTCCAAGCAGCGCAACATCGACAGGATGCGACGTCTACTTGAAACGTCTTGAGATCAAAACGGACTCGCCGACTCTTTGCGTCTTGCTTCTTGTCTACCCAATTCTTGAGTTTGTAAAGGTTTCTCTGTTGTACCATTTCCTCTATGCCATTATGCGACCGGTTTTATGAAGTGCTCAAACATAATTATTTGGCCTGTGCAGAAGCGTGTGTACTTTTCCGTCCAACCAACCATGGCTCAAGTTTTTTGGTCTGGACGACATGGCCTGGCGACAGATGAATTTAGGTCTGCTTATTTCGTGGAATTCCGCATCCAAAATGCCCTTTGGAAAACACTTGGTGGCTGACACTCGCGGCGGGTGCATTTGTTTATCTCGAACCTTAAATGACAAGCATGAAGTTCAACTTGAACATCGCCGACATTCCTGTGTCTTCCTTTGCTGGCTACGACGGATTGTCAGTGCCTCCAGTGTCCTCCTTTTCCGTTCTCTCGCTGGCAATCGCACTCAAGATTCAAATGGACGGGCCTACCGACGAAGTGAATGACTCCGGATTCCTTCTTTGGGTTGAAAATTCGAGGTGCAATCGCTTCCTGGTTGAGCGAACCGAAGGCAATGCAGAATGTGGCGGGCTCGACATCTATCTCGGAATGAGGACAACATGGTCCCCCGATGTGAGTTCACTGTACTGTAATGCATCACACGCGATCGCCAATGCCCCAGAATCGCTGCAGATCTGCTTTCATCTGTTCTGGAAACCAACTGAGGACCAAGTGGGCCTCTGGCTTTGCAAGGTCGCAGTGTCTCCAACCTCCGCGAATAATCAAGGCGCCAGATACAGTTCAATGCGTGGACTGGCCGACATCGTTTATTCGACAGGAGTTGTATCACATTCACGTTCGAAAGGGATGATGCTACGAGCTCTGAAACCGCATGATCCACTTCCCGGTAGGCTCTCCAAGTCTAGTGTTGAGTCCTCTTCCACGGTAACTTATGCCTCTCCCATTGTGGCCTCGTAGGTACTACATATCTAGCCACGGCGACGCTCGAGCTATTCCGTGTCAAGGACGATCTGCCTCCCAAGGTCCTCGACGTGTTCGAAAATCTCATCGATGGTCCTTGCAATGTTCTTCCTGAAATCGAAGACGAGAACAATATCCTCTCATACGTGCAATCTCCTCCAGACAAAACATTCAAATTTCAGTTCCATCGCCAACTGGTTGCAAAACTAGCTGGGGCAGGCCATGGAAAAAGAAAGCGCAATCGTAGTGGTACCGTGATAGATCTCGACTCTGACAGTGACGCTTCTGGCACCGATTCCAACGATTCCATGACCACTTTGACCCTACGACCTCGACAGAAGGCAACGGCACGATCTCTGGGTAAGCCCTTTAGCGATATTTATTGAGAGGCTTAATTCACTGATCTGCCCTATCTTCCCCAGAAGCGCCGAACCCAAGGATGAATCCCCCAAGGGGCCAAGAGACGAGCCATAGGTCTATGGCAAGGAGAAAAGTAAGCAACCCTTTTCAGCTCGTGAGATACCATGGTCGGATGACTTCATGTTTTCGCCTTCTTTCCAGACGGCTTTTCGTCGCGACTCTGAGCCAACTGACATGGCAAGCACCATCCAAAGACTGCAAAAGGTTACGCAAGAGGGAGTAGCGTTGAAGAAAGAGATCGAGAAAAGAGTTCAGGTATGCGCATTTGCTCACGAAAATCGTGGAAGAAGTCTTACTGGCTATTATCAGGAACAGGAGGCTGAAATCGAGACGATGCGACAGGCGCTTGCGAAGTTCAAAACATAGAAAATCATTTGTGCTCTAATCTCTAGGACGGACATGAACATTACGCTATGTACTTGACGTATCATATACATATCTTGGACGGACTAAATATGTTGATCATTTCCCTACCATCTCAGAGCCTGAGCGGAACAAGATACTGACGGTCTGATATTTTTGGGATATACATAAAATGAACCGCTCATGCCAAGATGCATCAATATGTAGAAGTACGCTTCTCCCTCTTAAGGCACCATTGCAAGTGTATGTCAGTCAGACTAGAGCTTTCACCTTCAAGTTCAATTCGAATACTTGGCCAGCGCTTGTCGCAGCATGTCATTCGTTGCATCTTCTTCCTAAAGTACACTAAGCTCCTGGGTACATTGTCGGAGGATTGTTGCCATACCTTAACCCTTTTCTCGAGTTCTTTTCTTAATGCCTGTCGCTCTTCCATAATTTCTTGGAGTTTTTGGATGTTTTTTTCGAAACTTGCTGGAGCTGATATGGTGGGAGGAAGGGAAGTCAAGCGCCGCTTCAGGTGTGTCGTTCCTTGGCTTGAAGAACCGGAAGGTCTAGGTCGTATATCCGAGTCTGGAAAGAGCACGAGAATATTGGCGTGAGTAAGAAGTTAGCGCAATGGATTGAAGGAACACACCAAACACCCTCGACCGCTTAAAATTATCTGGGGCTAGCGCTGGAGCACGCATTGGAATCTTCGGAAAGGGAGGTCCATTATTGTCACAGTCCGAGTCTTCAGATTCATCTTGTTTTCTTTTGGTGGTGAGAGTGGGAGCCGTGGACTTCTCTTTCCCCTGACACTTTTATTGTTCTACTTTGAACTGATTCATAGGAATGAAAGTCGAATTGGAACACTGTTGGTTCTTCATCGGCCAGGACATTGTCCTCACTGAAGTCCGGAAGAGAAGCAAAGGCACTTTTGTTAATGCTTTCAAGTTTCTTGATAGTTTCAGAGGAGATGTCATTCATGACGCGCTTGATTTTGAGAGTGATGGTGGCGACGTACAAACCTGGAATGGGGATAAAGGCATCGAAAAGGTAATTGGTATGAACGATGCATCAAGGAATTTCTTCACGATGACTTGCCGTGACTGGGAATGGTGGCTCGAAAAGCATCGCGCTGGCGCCACCCAGATTTACTCGATGCATATCCAGTGGAATATACTGCATTCGTGTTCCTGGACATGAAGCAATATCTCTTTCCTTGTCCATGTTGAGGAGGAGAAACAATGGTTGTGCAGAGATAGTGGTGCATTTGGTGCTCGGTTGGCTGCCAGAACAGCTGGAAACGCATCTATGTTGATAGACGGGTCAATTTTCCTCTCATATTATCCTTGGGCTCACATTGTTGGTTCCGGTTGCCCCGCATGGTCTCAAGTAGATTTTAATTTTGTTTCCAGATGTTTCGTCGTGCTCTGTTCGCTCGATCTTGTAACGCCCGCCTTCTGAAGTTTCTGCCCAGACGACATACCCGAGATTGCTCACTTCGTCGGTGGTACTGTTATTAGGCATGATGGTGTAGTGAAGGTAGGCAAAGGGCAACTCTACAAACCACTGGCAAGCATAATCTACATTGGACATGGAAATTCAGTCCAAAATACAATCCGTCAATGTGGAAATTTACACAAAACCAGCATTTGCACGTATTGGGTGTCCGCAATTACTACAATTATTTTCGTCGAGCTTTCAGTTTTGAAAGGTGCGGTCCAGCGTGACGCCAGCCTTCAGTGGTCTTCGGCGCCTATTATGGATTATCGCGACATCAACACAGTTCGGCGACCGGCGCCGAGCATTGGTGACTCTCAGATCCGGAAACTAACCTCTTCAAAGTCTGCCGCGACATTCTACGGCTCATCCTTTTGTCACAATAATTCCGCAGCAACAATTCCGCCTTGCGATGCCAGCAAACGAAGTGACCGACTCAACAATGACGATATGGGCTGTCAATTCCACCGCCAAAAGATATGAGATTGAACACATCCGTCGCACCAATGGAAATGAGATGAAGGTAATATTCAAACTTCCGGCCATGAGAAGCAGCGTGTGTCTCTTCATCTCATATACTTTCCTTCACTGACATCTAATTATACTCAAGATGCGGCTTCAAGTATTTTGGAGGATAAATGAGAAGCTCGAGCATTTGTCTCTCTGCAAGATAACGATGTCTTCGAACTTCTCTACGAGATATCCAATTTATCGGTTCATGAATAGAAAGGCGGATACGACATATACGACAGCATACCCGGAGACATTAAGGAACAAACACACTTGGGATCAACTTCTGGCGAAGGGCCCCGCTCGTAAGTTATCCTTCAACCAATCCTAGAGCGGTAATTGTCCATTCATTGTATTAAATAGGCGCATCGACCTGCTTTGCCACGACGAGACTAGAATTCTGGCGGCTACGTGACTCTCTATCGAAGGATACTATCAATGAACTCGGTCACCTCAATGAACGTAATGGCCCAAAAAATATCAAGGAAATAGACCCCAAAGGAGAAGAAATGTTTCTCGCAGGCAGATCACCCCACAACGGGCTACCTTACAAAAGCTATATCCTCGAATTCCACCACAAGTCTGCCGATGCATTCGGTGCGGCCCGGGGCGCAAAGAGGAAGCGATCCGAGACTGATGAGGACGACTCAGACGAAGATTATGATGGTGACTCCGACTCAAATTCTCGTACCAGAGTCAATTCTTCAGTCTGTAAGCCCTTCGAGACCTCTTCCATTATTTAATCTCCTTCCGACTCTCACTCCTTGCTAGCCGTGTCCCGGAAACCAGAAACTCGGAAGGCCAGCGCTACACCACGAGCCAAAAAAGTTTATCACGGATTGGTGAGGATAAAAACTAGCTAATATATTGACTTCCTTAGTAACGACAACTGCAGAAAACAGAGATGCGGGCGAAGTCGATATCAGCCCTGGAATCTATGCAAGAACTACAAGAGCTTAATGATGAGGAAGAAGTGTTATTGGAAGCTTTGAAAAAGAAGCTGAAGGTGCGCTTCACAAAACCACCTTGATCTGAGTGTCAAGTAGGCAATTAGTAACAGTATGCCCAGGAAAAGAAAGCATCAAACAAGATTCTGCGCCGAGTGCTTGAAGAGTCATGATCAAATCTCTACCGAATCTCTTGAAAGTTCTTGGCTCCTAATATCAAATATTTCTGACTCGGAATGAATTCAAGAGGCGAGTTCATGAACCCATAATACGCACTAGATGCTGAGCTGTACCAATTAGGCAACGGAGCAGCTATATGGAGACTGCCATTCCCAACGATTAATCATGTGATTCTCTGCACCTAAGTATTTGTTTTCTTCTTTAGGCGTCTACAAATGGCACAGTTGTATGATAGATGACTGAAAAGCTCTCACTGACGCGAGACAACACGCGTAATAACAATGAGAACTTAATAGCGACCTCTTCGAGGACCATACCGACCACCTCGATTATAACCACCCCCTCCGCCGCCTCGTCTCCAATCGTCGTTCCCACCATCACCACCAGAACGTCCAAAGTCCCTGTCCCTTCCGAACTCGTCTTTCTCGTTATGTCCATACATTTCAGAGTGTCCAGAGCCCAACTGCCCGTTCTGTCTTGACAGCTCAGGAGCTGCACCAAAACCAGGAATGAAGTCGTCCGAGTCTGGATGTTCGCCGAACCCACCAGTTCTCCTCGAGGACGACTCGCCCCCACCTTCCTCCTTCCCCCACCACGAAGGCCCGTTTGCACCTCCGCTACCTCCCGAACCCCCAGTGCCAGCGAAGCCGAAACCCGGCACCATCGCCTCCTCTTCCTCGTCCTGACCGGCGGTGTCCACGACTTCGGGTGGCTTCTCGCCCCCGCCTGAGAAAACAGATGTGGCGTCGCCAGGCCGTTCACGGCTCCAGAAACGCGTCGTGTAGTCGTTCGAACCGCTGACGAGGATGTGTCCGAAGGGGTGGTAGGCGAGTGACCAGACGTTCGAGTCGTGTGCTTGGGAGAGCGTGGCTCGTGGTGCGGCTACGGGTTGGGTAAACTCGTCGCCGTCGGGAGTTGAGAGGTCCCAGTGCAAGATGGCGCCTTCTGAGCCTCCGGAGACGAGGATGGGATGTACGGGGTGCCAGGCAACAGCTGGAGGAAAACGGGTCAGGGTTGAGCTTTGACTGAGGCACGCAAACTTACAGCAGACTTCCTTTTTGTGTCCCTTAAGGATACGGAACTCTTTCATTGCCCTGATATCGAATACGCGTACAGTTTGATCTCTTGAAGCACTCGCGACAAGGTTACCGTTTGGCGACCACGAGAGCGCTTGGATAGTGTTCTTATGTTGATGTCTGAGGTCAGGTCAGCGGTCACTCCTCTTGGAGATGTTTGTACATACAGAGTGGATAGCACTGTTCCTGTTCGAGGGTCCCAGAATTTGATCTGGTTGTCTTTGCTTCCAGACACAAGGAGGCCTTTCGTTGGATGCCACTCAACGCATTTTACGTCCCATCCATGGCCTAGGTAGCATAATGAGTGAGGAAAATGGTGAAAGATAAGGAATACACACCCGTCAGGATGCTCTCCACTCTGCTTTCGGCAAACGACCATATCCGCACACTTGAATCATCGCTCGCCGTCGCAAAACGCCTGTCGTCCGGGCTGAAACTGATACCCCGAATTGCTTCTCGAGAAGATGAGCCTTGCCAGGCAGTTAAATTGTTCATGTTGGGCTCGAAATACTTGATGACGCCGCTCTTGTCTGCAGAAACCAAGTATGCACCAGCATGGGTGAACTTCATGGCACATATTGCGGTATCGTGGGCTTGTAGGATTGTTTCGAAGTTGAATGTGAGGCCGTTCCATAGCGTGAATTCGCCACTTGTGGACCCGGTGAGGATACGCCGCGACTCGGGGGTCCACTGAACCGATGTAAGGAATGGAAGGGTGTCGAACGTGAATCGCACGTACCAGGACAACGTTTACAGGACATCGGATTTTGTTCGTGGAGGTGTGCACAAACTTCGTGCATAGTGAGGTCGAGGGGTTTTCGGGATACGCTTTCGGTGGTAGGAGCTGGAACGGGCTTGGTCGAATGACTCAAAAGCTGAAGGTTGTTCACTCACGTCGATAATGTAAGGTGGACTTGGTCTCATTTGGGGCGTAAAATATAGATTAGGTCGTAGTTTACGCAACTGAACACCCTTTCAACGCCTGGAATGTGCTACTGTCCGAACAACCACGCACCAGATTCCATCGGCCCACACCACCATTGTAGTCCACCGTCCGTCTTGGGCGCGTTTTCTTGATGAGTTTCCCGTCAATCATCTGCCGTGCATTTGCTAGCTCAGCTTCAAGTATCTTGCCTTCATCTTGAGGTGGAGGTTGTGGCTCTGAAAGGTATCTCTTTGGCTGCCAATCGAGATGAGGTGTGGATATTGGCTTTGCTGTTACACTAGCAGGAAGAAGCAGGGGTAGATTTGACATTGTCGATTCGACGGTGGGGCACTCAGTAAATAGTAGAGATGCTCATTGGTATTGCTGGTACGTGCAGGGGAGAAGACGAAACCGTCATGCGTTTGAAAGGTCGTGCCAGGAAACTTCTCACGCTCTGCTCTCGGCACTGCCCATGAAAAGAACTCGAAAAAGAGCTCTACATCACATTTACGAAGAATATTGGTCGCCTCAAGGGATGAACTTGGTAAGTAACAATTTCTTCGTTGCATATTCACAATTTTAGTCCCTAAATTGGCCCTGTGGACTGTATATCCATTTCGAATAATACGCCTCTGTATTACCAGAACCGCCGTTGGTTGTGCAGTAGACACCGAGGATTGTGCCTTTACAAATGCTTCAATATTGCGTCCTCTACAAAAAGCGAGTCAGAGAGAAAGCTCTGCTCACCAGTAAAGCCCCAGCTCACAGGATCGTTTGACACCACCGCTACAGTTTGCACCTGGGATTTTGCGTCTGACGGACCAGCGGAGAACGAATAATGTGTTTTGTTAAACGCCTTGATCTCGAGCGTTAGACGGTGATTGATCCACGCGGTCGGAACAGGTGTAATAATCGGCGCAGGAACTGGAACGTACGATTCTCCACGGAATCGGAAGTGAGGTGTGAGTTCTGTGCTAGATGCTTGAGTCGAATTTGTGCCTGGGAAAGGCGTCGTGCTGGATGTTCCTGGGAGCATGACGATACCCATATCGAGGTGGTGATTTTGCGTCAGGAATACGGACACGCCAGCCTCTTCCTCAAGTACCTTGGGGGCAAAGTCGACGTCGACGCTATAGGTGAAAAGAGTGTCTTGCTGACGGCGTCCGACGAACGACTGCCCTTCTGGCCCAGCATAATTTCCATTCAGAGCTGTAAGGTTAAGTCGCGAAGGCTTAATGCGCAGAGTATTTGGGTGACCCGGTGGCGACATCGTGAACGAGTCGGAAATTGGAAATCTCCAGTATGTAAAGTGTGCAGGAATTTCCGAGCCTGGCGTGAAATCGATGCTGTCTCCCTCATTTATGAACGGCCTTCGGGTGAAGATGTTTATTCACGATAGTCTCGTGCAGTGTCTTTGACTTACCCGTCGCCATCAATGTTCTTGTTAGCAGGTGGGAATACCCAGCCGCTCATTTCACCACGAATTTGGCTGAAGACTGGCCACTCGCCCTTCTTCCAAGTTACAGGCGCCATCACAGTCTCACGGCCCATCGGATAGTAGAGGAAATCGGCACCACCACGGGTAGAGAGAGCAACGCCCCACCTATCCACTGTCAGAAACATGTGAGATCATACTCGGCAAACCGACCAGTTTCCTGATGGGTCCTGGAATAGGTCAGCATGTCCAACCGTTTGAACTGTGATGATTTATGAGAAGCGAAGGAGGCTGGCAATAAATTTCTCGCTCACAGTAGCTCGTCGTATTGGCATTTGTCAATATCGGATTGGCAGGGTTCGCTTCGTATGGACCGTCAATGTTTTTTGAACGCGCAATAGTCTCCATGTGTCCAAGACCGGTGCCACCTAATAATTGAATAAGAACACCGATATATCGAAACCTTCTATCAGACAAACCACTGACCCTCTGCTACCATTAGGTAGTAATACCCGTCTTTTCGGTAGATATGCGGTCCTTCCGGGGCCTGATTAAGTTAGCATGTTGTTAAACGCTTGAAACCAAGTGAAGATACCAAGCCTCCGGTGCCATTCCAGATCGGTTTCCACTCTCCAATTTCTCCGGTGTCGAGATTCGCCGTTGTTTGGTAAATCCCTGGGCTGCACCTTGCATCAGCCTTATCCCTCTCGGTCAAGAAATAAAGTCCTCGGGAGAAGACACAAACCTCACTCGCCACGCCTGAGCTCCAGAAATATACGACCTCCCATCAACATCCCAGAAAGGCGATGTATCATACCCCTGGAACGCAAAATGTGTTGCGATTGACCACGAAGAGGACTTGTAAGGGTTTTTGCCCTTAAAAATGATCTAGGAAAAGGAGAGGATTTAGAGCGTCCAGTAAAAAGTGTCGTGCATCGTAGGGGCGTACATTATCCCACCTCGATGGATCTTCTTGAGGACGATCATCATCCACGAGCGTTGTGACGAGGTAAAAGGTGCCCTCGTGGTATCGTAGAGCTGGTGCCCATATCCCACTAAAAATAGATCAATAGAAGTAGAAAAGCAAGTGGCGCAGGTGCTGACCTTGTCGATCTGTTCGTTTCAGCAAGCCTCGGGAGCTGCTCTCGTCTGTTCAAAACATGGCCTAGACGGTAGTGTGAGCCGCGCGTTCCAGGTCGAGCATCAAACAAATACCAATTAGTTTCCAATTCTGTAAGTCCTTGCTTGCGTGAATAGGGATGCCAGGGAAAGCATTGAAGCTCGAGGTGGCACAGAAAAATGTGTTATCCCATTCTCGGACAAAGATACAGCTAGGATCTGGGTGAAAACCTGGTAGTATCGGGTTGTAGAAGGTCGAGTTTGGCCTGGTCTGTCCTCGGACAGACCACTTGGGCAGGATGCTGCACGAGATCACGATGGTTAGAAAGTTGAACAACATCGCTGACGAGGGCCTCAGCGAGATTCTTAGGGATTTCAATAATGAGCAAAGAGCGGAGATTTATAGAGCTTCGCCACCCCAAAGTGATGCTTCTTCTCGGATAAACACCCTGAACAAGAAGGCACAAAATAAAAGGTCCATTAGGCGAAAGCATTCTTGAGAAGAGCGGGCTGAGGGTCATCCACAGGCAATTAATGGTCTTTCACGACCTCCTGATGCGCTAACCATGACTTTCCCAGACTTCAAACAGTGTCAGAGATAGGAAAAATGAGCATAATCGACAAACACATACCACCATGAGCCCAAGAAACATAACGGCGCGGAGATTGCCTTAACAATTGGTCGACCTTAGGGTGGCTAGAAGTCAGAGGAGGTCTTCTTGGTTTCTATAAAATATTTGTTAAGATCACCAAGCCATCATAAGGTCAAACATCGCATGATGCGGTCTGGAGGTGGAAAGTGGCGCGCCGATATCCCGGACCGTATCGGCCGCCTCGGCTGCCGACCAAAAGAATGAGATCCTTTCCAACTCATGAAGATTCCAAGACGTCAGACTTGAAGATGAAAACGATAAAAGGGTACTCAGCATGATCGTGCACAGGTTTGGTATTATCACATGCTGAAGCCGCGATAGCTTTTCTGCTGGTGATGGATGCTTCAACCTCGTCGCTTCGTTCGAGGAATAGATGTTATCTGCATAATTGAACGGACGGGGAACACACGCGGATGTTGTAGCTTAAGAAGATACAAAGAGGAAGAATCATGTTCAACGATAAGACGGTTTGGCCAGAGGCCGAACTCAAACGGCTGGCGTAACCACCGCGGGCGGAGCGGTAACCTCTGCTGGAGCAGCAGTGCGGGATGGGGAGAATCCTGTCGTCGAGACAGCGTCACAATTTGCGATCATGGTCGCAGAGGCAGGGCCGGGCTGGATAGGGTTGCATCCGGGCAGCTTGTCGAGGTCTAGGAAACAACGCTCATTTAATCACAGACCGTCTACAAGTAGAAGGGAGTACTCACATCCATCAACCCTCTCGTTGACTTGGGGCTTTTGAGTGCAGCTATTGATCTCTGCGTCAGAAAGGATCGTGAGCTGCGAGGCACAAGTCGACGGGTCGCCAAAGGCATCGCGGCAGTTGTCCATTGCCCTTTGGAGCGAGTCGCCCTCCCAGCCAAAGACGTAGTCGCCGTGGTGTCCATACCCAGTCCTACAATCAAGGGCATGTATAAGCAAGTAATCGGACGATTTCCAGAACTTACGGGTCTCCCATGCTGAGCACGAATGGCTGGCTACCGTCGGTGGGCCACATGTCGTTGAACGGCCTCGTGTCCCAGTAGGTCTCGTAGAAAAGAAGCGGAATCCTGATGGGATGCGTGGACGGGCAAGTGCCGTTCCGGAAAAAAAGGCCCCTATTGCTGTCGACTGTGCCTGTCATGAACGCGACGTGACTCTAACAGAAGCGACTCCCGTCAGCGGTTGGGGTTAATGTCGACGACAAAAGCACCTTATGGTCGCGACTATCGAGGTTGACGCCGTCCCAGCACCTGGAGCGCAACAAAGGCATTCAATTCTTTGTGGATGACTAGATAAAGGTATCGTCGAAAACTCACGATGGGAAAAAAATGTTCGCACGAATACCAGCAGGGCACTTCTTTTTGGGAAGATGGATGGTGTCGTAGTTGCCAACACCTGGAGGTGACATGTTGTCTTGGTCGAAGAACCCGGTGGTTTCCCAGCATCTGAATGACACAGAGTAGGCCTCAGGGCTCTCAGGATCGATTTTATCGTAGTTGCGGAGCATCGGATTTCCAGTGATCATGCGGAAGCCCTGCATGACGGAAAGATTAGAGATGCAGCATCCTTTGGTTAGACGAAAGTCGACGCGCACCGGCCTGAAAGCCGTAACGGGTTCGAAGTTAGGGGGTTGGATATAGTAGACCGTCATGCCTCCGTTGTAAGCGCCTGTGTAGTGGTTGGGAATTTGAGGAACCTGTTGGGAAGCGAATGAGGAATGAGCCACCAGCTCGAGTGCTCACCCGGATGAAGCTGCCGTTCGGATGCTTGAAGTACATCACTGCCGTCCAGTAGTTCGACTTGTCTTCCTTAAATCGGCATGTCGTGCACGTCGCCAAGTTCGGCAAGTCCAGGCTCGGGTCCATGGTGATGTTGAAACTAGAAAGAGCCAGTCATGAGAGGCAAACCAAGTATCTATGGCCGACAACTTACGCGTTCTGCAAGGAGATGACACCAAATTGATCACCTTAAGATCGCTCGTTCAGAACAGTGAAGGCTGAAACTTACCCCTCCGACGATTTGATGGACATGAGGAGAAACTTGGCCTGGTGTTACCAACCTGACGAAGAGTGAACCAGTAAGAACGACGCCACATTTGAGAGATGGATGGTGCGTACGGGTCGAACCGCTGAGTAACAAGTTGAGCGCAACCGAACCGAATCACTGCATGGACCGAAGGCACAACGAGGCCAGTGAATGCAAGCAGCGGTCGCCAATTCATGTCTGGGATAAGGAAATCGTTCGCTGAGGAAAGGCCGCCGGCAGGAAGAGCCCTTTAAATATCCCGATTCGTACCCAATGCAGCTCCCGAGGACTGAAATATTGCCAGGTCGCTAACACTGCCGCGACCAATCAATGTCTAGTATCCTCCCGAGGTTCAGGAAAAATCGAACCTTGAGCAGTAAGAGCAACGCTTCTTTCAACAGAACGTCAAACCCTAGCTGGGTGCGAAGACCAGGGCATGACTGCATCTGGTAGGAAAAGAATTCATTAGTTATATATGGGGTGGGAGGACGGCACTGCTTGCCCAATACAAGCCTTTCTCTAAGAATAGATTTGTGGCTTCGGAGACGATATGGATGGGCCCGCGAAAGAGTGTCTTGGCTGCATCGTTTTTTGGGATCGTCGTTCAATGGGGAGGTGTTCGCTGAATGGGTTGGAAGAACTGCGGTAGTTGCCCGCGGCATTTTTGCGCTGTGGGTTCTAGCTCATGACGTCCAATAACAGGGACCGGTGCGAGGTTGAATTTGGAAGGATTCCTCTTCGGGGCCATCCTTGAAGCTGTGCGATGTGGTGCATTTTGTCCGGAGGTAATGCTGGGTGAAGTGGATGAGCAAACTGGAGTTGAACAAGTCGGAAACCTCACCATTTTTGCCATTCTCTGGATTCTTGTCTGAACCTCCCTGACAAAATATGCTTTTACTGCTGCAACGGATTTCATGACGAGCGATTCAGCTAATTGCAGGCTGACCGAATATTTGTAGGTAGTGTTGAATCCAAGTTGAAGCGACAAGCTGTCGGAGCACTCGTCTCTTATGGCGCGCTGGGGCATTGGATGAAGACATTTTCCCTAGGTCAAACCACGGTAAAGGGAAAAGGTAGTTGCATTATATAATAACTTCGTGTAGGGCCGCGGGGCGGCATTGCCCGCTACCTCGCCTGTCCGTTGAGAATATGATTTTTTGGTGTAAAGTATTTTAATTAAGCATCCGCTATGGAGCGGGGGAATGCTCGCTACGCACACAGAATACGCCACAACGTTGTTAGATCTACATTACGCCCACCTAATATCTACTGTACAGCAGGATATCTACGTGCATAATCGTCCAGACAATGCTGGAGGTGCTTTCCGCCTAGTCTCTGAACCCTCGAGTAATCAACCTGATCGATGACATCGTTCAAGAAAACATAACTAACAGGCCAAAAAGAGCGGTTTTTTCGACATAGATCAGACATTTATGTGTCCTATTGGCATTCTATTCACTAACAACAGGGAAAGAGCAAAGAAAGACAAAGAATAAGCACCCCCAAGATGGGCCTGCCGGCCCATCATGCTTGCGGAAAATTTGTACTTGTTTGTCCGGGCTCCCCAGCCCTTAGAGCCGATAGATGCTCGCTTCGCTCGCAATAAAGTGCGTTGGCGCAGTTGAAAGGATGTAGATGTGGTGGCTTGTAAGCCCAGTTATGATACAAGAGCTGACGAAATGGTGGAGCCAGTGTGTCCTGCGGCATAAAACGCGCGAGTGGCTGAGTTTTGAATGTTTATTGACACTAGCAAGTGACCCGTGCTTTGCACGGGAGTTTCATACTGATTCACTGCTAGGCAGGTTGTTTCTAAATATACAGTAGAATTGGAAAAAGTCCTCCATATGCCAGTTCTAGTACCAGTCCACTGGCTGGTAATCAAGGTCATCCTTTGTACTGCGCGTCCCAGCCCCATTCTCCTACCAGAAGGGGTCCTGCTTGTTTCTACCACCCATTCAATTGAGTAGCTGCACTGCCCAGCGTGTCACACCTCCACGAGCTAGCATAGAGTGAAAACTTGCTTCCCGAAATTATGAGAATTGTCCCGCCGCTCGTCGCCAACCCGCGGTTGGCTCCTTGCGGCATCCCGTGTCAAATAACCTCCTTGCTTCTCATAGTTAGTACCATTTTCACAGATTAAGCTCCGTATCACCTCCAAACATCTATATTTAGTTTGAAGTCTCCCTTCTGTATTCTGTATCGGATGTCGCGAATAGGGGCATTACCATATTTGTGATATTACAAAGAAATAGCCGCATCGACACGCCCAGCCCCAATTCCTATCTTATCTTTTTGTTCGGAAAATTAGATAAAAAATTCGGCAAACTGGTATATAACTACATATTGTTCCTCTCTATTCAGAGCAATGCTGTTGCTTATTACAGGGTCCCTTAACATAACAACAAATCTTATATTTTCCTAAATCTCGGTTCCACTGTAAATATAAACCCTATGCATACTATCTTATCAGAGGGAGTTTAAATAACCTTTAGCGCCATTGACTAAACATTCGGGATCGTTGTGATATTGATCAATCGAAGGAGGAGAATGCAATAAGGATTGTAGCTGATGCTGACTATACAAATATCCCAAGAGAGTAAGAAATTTATAACATATGATAGGACGTTTCGATCTTTAATATATCTAAGAATTTACACGTTTGTTATAGTATTTAGTATTATCTGTATAAATTGTGCTTGTGCCCTTGTTCTACACCACCCCATGCGGCCTCAGCATGTATTTCCTCGAGTTAAATGGAATACCACCGAGCGAATAGTACATAACATGCTTGGCGAATAATAACTTTAAAATTCATCATTCTCTGATTGGCGGAATTAAAAGATTAAGCTTCATAGTCAGCGTGTAGTGTTGGTTTAACTCCTACGGCAGGAAGCTACAGACACTAAAGAACGGCAAACATAAATGGACCAATTTGGTATCGCCCTGGTGGACACTATACTACTAAGGATACGACCTAACAATAAACTAACTCCATTCGAAAATATGATCCAGGTATACGATAAGTACTAAAAACTTCTGGGGAGATCAGCAGGGGCATAAAATAACAAAGTTATTCGCGCAATTCAGTCGAAAAAGTGCTATCAAAGCCAAAACCCGGCAGTGAGACAGTCACGCTTTTCTCAAATCAGGCAGGTCATCAGTAGTTCCC
>MPNV01001270.1:638476-666186 GCA_013376435.1 Cyclocybe cylindracea
CTCCTCCGTCTCGCAATTGGGTTTCTAAATATGGTCATACCGAGAGCATTTCTTAGCTGCCAAAAATTTTTCCAAGCACTCCAGCAAGGCTCACTGTTTACAAGACTGATCATCGCCATCCTCGTCCTCGTCGTGTCTTCTTTCACTGGGTTCCTCTCTTATGCTATCCCCCCAGTACCAATTATCTAGTCCTTAATGCCCTCTGGGAATGCGAGTTCCTTCGCCAGCCCAACCAGAGCCTCCTGGCTACAGCATCTTGACTATGCTTTGCGTAATGTATATCTGATGAACTATCATTCTTCCCACTTTGAGAGAGATTGACATCTCTACTGTCAACTGCTTGTCCCAGCGGCTTTGTGACTACACTCTGGCAGAAGCTCGAGAACAACATCAAGTCCAATCGGAGACTTTACCTACTCCATGATGAGGCTTGAACCCTCACCAAAGGGTGCTAAGCATACTCGCTCTGTGCTTCGCCACTACCTACTCCCAGGTTGTCTCATTCCATCCCATCGTCGGAGCCTAACCAAACTCTTTTGGGAAGCAATCTTTTTTCTCAACATCTCTCCATGGTGTACCCATGAATGAGCGCCTTTGGTCGCTTCTGTGGAGAGGATATTGAGACGCTGAGCGCATGCATTCTTCAATGCTCATTCTCTCCAGCCTTGCTCCAGATTCGGCATGACTTCTTTATCACTGCTGCCAGAGTGCCCAAATCTCTCCAGCCAGCTTCCTTCACACCTGACGCAGCATCTTTCTGGCTGAGGAGGCTGATTTTAACTGGATCTTGTTCCTCATACCGCTCGTCTGGTTACACCATTATTTAATCTGGTCCCAGAAAGCAACCCCTGATTCTATCCTTCAGGGGTTTGAACCTTGGGCATTGACTAACCTTGATGAGGGAGAGGAATCGGAGGATGAGTTGGATCCTGCAGCTGATGCTGAGCTTGCAGATATCTGGTTCTGAGACTGAGACTGAGCTTGTTTTCTAGTGTCTTTTGTTTTGTATTAGAGACTGTTTTCTGTGCTGTATCCCGTGACATAACGCATCACACATCGCCTCCTCGACCCACCCTCGTCCACTTTCGACACTTAGATGCAAGTGAGGTCCATGTATTATAGCGTAAAGTTAATGATGTCGAATATAATCATGAGTGAACAAAAAATAACCACAAAATTTGAAGGATTCTCTGGTAAAAACCTCTTTTAATCCATATTTCCGTGCTCCCCAATCAAATCGCAAGGGAACCACCAATCTGAGGAGTACAAAACTCGAGAAACATATAGAAGTGAGTTACATGAAGGTTCTCAAAAAGATTTGATGCAAGGGAACGCCTCTGCCGCCCGGAAATCATGTTTGTCTCACTGGCCGGGGTTGTCTCACTGGCCGGGGAATGACTGTACCTAAAGGTAGCGGGCATAAGGACGCGACGTCGGCCGGGCCGGGCATCATCCGATTGCGTGCTTTGTCTAGTCTCTCGAGTCTCGACAGACATAAGTAAGTATGCGGCTTTTCATGAACTCCTTACCGCATCTCGACAACTACCAACCACGTCTTCCTCCAGAAATACTTGACCTTTTTGTCGACGCGCTCTATGACTGCCCGTATACAAACTCCAAATCCCCGACATTGCGCGCATGCAGCCTTGTATCACACGCTTTCGCCGCCCGGGCCCGAAAATTTCTCTTCGAACGCGTCGACTTACGCATAACAATAGAAACCATTGAACGGATAGAAGATATCTACGAAATCATGTCTTGGGCACCAAGAAATATCGGGTCGGAAAGCCACTTGAGCGGTATTGCTCCTTTCATCAAGGTCCTCTCCGTGGACATCAGGTGCTCGCGACGCAACGTCGTCGTTCGCGCCGAGAATGCGCTGTCGGCGATCTTTCAAGGGTTGCACGGACCAGAGCACGGCATCGAAGTTTTATTTCTGTCTTACGAGGAGTTTTGGACAAATATCGGACTGGGCCTTCGCCCTCACTGAGCGACTTGCTACGGTCCCCGCGACTTAAAACGCTTTCGTTAACAGGTTTCTTGGTACTTCCCACAACATTTCTTCTTGGAAGCCATATAGAAGACTTGACACTGGACTCCATTGCATCCTACGACCAGCCTTCCTTCTATTCGTCCCGGTACCCAGTGCACGAAAGAACCTATCCCCAACTCCAGCACCTGTCGGTGCGGCTCACGGATTCCTCGCATGCGATTTCCCTGTTGGAGAAGGGTACAACGTCTGCTCTTAATCTCGTCTCCGAATTCTCAGCCTCGATCGACACCGACGACGACTATATGGACTTGGTTCCCCTGCTCAAACGCATGGGGAAAACACTCCAAAGGATCAGTCTAAATTTCGGTTCAGGTACACATATATTTTCTCTCCTCGCGCATTATCTAAACGTCGATATCTTTCCAGACTCCTACTTCAACCAAGAATATCTTGTCCCCGTCGATCTCTCCAAGATGTCCAAGCTGACCGAAATTCACTTTACATACGACGGATCCTCTGAAGTCTCCTATTCCGACAGCCTCCGCATTACCATTACCCTCCTCTCCATGCTCTGCGCCCCTCCTTCTCTGCACACTGTCGATCTGACCTTCATCACGGACCACACTTGGGCCCCGGACGACCCCTCCCTGCCCTCCTTGATTGGGACGCTGACAGTGCCTGCAGAGTTGAACAGATGGACTGAGCTTAATGGAGTGATTGCGCAGATGGCAATGGTAAAGAAGGTGGTGATGTCAATATGTACGATTAGCTGCAAGGGAGATGAGAAGGCGACAAGGGAGCTATCGGAGCGTGTCGAGAGGTTGATCAGAGTGGCGATGCCCCACTTTTCGGGTCCAGGGAAGGTACCGGAGCTGGTTCTCGAGTTTCCTGTGCAAGATGAAGATGAAGATGAGGACGAAGAAGATGAGGACGAAGTGGATGAAGACGAAACCGAAGACGAAGAAGACGAAGACGAAGACGAAGACTAGGCATGGCTGAATTAATTCGTCCTTCTGTCTTGCTTGGGGTCGGTGGTTCTGATGTTATCTGAGTGAGTGGCATTTTTTGCGTGAGGGAACGAGTGCGTTCCGACGCTGAAGATCAACATAATGAATGAATGTGAGTGGGAGTGAAGGGTTCATGTGGGTATGCAATTTCTAGGATCAAAGAGGCGTTCCGGACCCCATACGGGCTATTTTATGTTAACAGAATTGATATATAGAACGCGAGTCTCATTTTATTGAACAATGCTTTAATGCCATAATAGCAGGTTCTTATTCCAAGAAACAGGGACTCTAAATTCACATATACTCGCATGACGCTGGGCTCAGGACCTCCCTAAGAAGAGAAAGGCCCCTTTGCGCAGTTTGCCCAAAGAATCTACTTCACGTTCCTTTGCCTACGGGTATTAGGGATTAATGGTGTGCATAAGGGCGATGATATGCATATGAGAACATACCCGTATAGGGTTATGAATATCTTGTTTTATCTCTTCCCCCTTTCTCTCGAGGTCAGAGTACATCTTCTGCACTTTTTTTGGTCATCTGAGATCTTTCAGGAAGATGGCGCGCACTTACCAAGAACTCCGAGAGATCCTTGGAGGAACGCTCGACCTTTACTTTCATACGGTCGACAGACGGAAGACTTTTTTGCGCAGGCAGAGCCTTCGTTGTGTTTTCTGCCGCCACCCTACTTGTCTTACTAGTCCTGCCGGACAGCTTCCTAGATGTTGGGGCTTCGGCAACGCTGGGCTTTGACGGACCAGAAATACCTGCAATCCGCTTTGTCAGAAGGGACTACGGGAAGTACTTGATGCTGAAGACCCTACAAATGATGGATGCCACGCTTTCGTTGTCCGGGTGTTCCTCTAATAAAGCACCGGGTCTGATTAACAGTAATCCTGACTATCTTTGGATAGAGATAAATTTACCTTTTTTAATAACTGGTGATAGAGAACGAAATTCGAGATTACCGGGCTTATGGATTGGCGTTATTTCGACGCGTTTCAAGAAGAGGAAAGTAAACTGGATAGGTTTCTCTAAATAGCCTTCCAGATTTTCAAGGCCCTCGCCGTCGTTTTCACCTGTCTCTTGAAACCGTTTGTAGACCGAGGGCGTCAACGGTCTGCATAGAGGCCAAATGCGAAGGCGAGCCGAGACAAGCTCATGAAAGCTGGCTAGATAAGGCCCAGGTTATCGCTCAGAAAATCGGTATTGAAGCGCCGAGCAACACTTACCTGCTTGAAGATGTATAACAGGGCCAGTAAAAGGAATGTTAATGAGCCTGCGTGTGTTTCGCAATGTAGTTTTACATGCTTGGGAATCAGGGTCTTGTTGCTGCATGATGCGGTAGATGTAGAGATGCCGAGGGAGACCCCCTGATTCGACCTTCACCTCACAGAATGCCGACCGTGGTCTGTGATCCTGCGACCTCCAGCACACTTTGAAACCCTATAAGGAATTATATGAAGGCGACTATGAGCCCGATAACATGGACAGACTCAATGAGGACGGCTTACTCGACGGTGATAGGAAGAGTTCAGTACCACTTGAATATCCATCGACCGTGCATTCACATTGGAGGACACATTTGTCGGCGTGTAAAATTTCTCATCAGAATTCGCCGTCCATGCAATAAAATCCATAAAGGTGACCATTCGATGAGCTTGAGCAGCGTGGTTGCTAGACTGCATAGCTATGCTGTGGGCAAGGATAAAGTTTCAAAGGAAGAGAAGGGACTGACGTATTAAACGGCGGCGCTGCAACTTGCATATTGCAGCAAGTTTTATGGGCCTTTGAGTCTGACGATGCCTGCTTTGTGGAGATCGCCGACAGAAAGCATGTTGCCAAACTTTGAGATCCATCTCTGCCACTCGCCTCCTCAGAGAAGACCACGGTGATGGCAGCCACGTTTCTGAAAGGATCGGCGCACGAGGCTTCGGTCCCTGAATTTCAACTCGAGCGCTTCTCGACAGACCATTCTAGACGATTCAGTCTACGTTCTCGCACCGTTATTTACAACAAGATATAAAGGTAAATGAAGACAGTTCATTTGGAGACCTCTCGCACCGTGGAAGCTCTGCGGGCACAAAGCGCACTCGGCGCCTTTCAGGGATTGAATGCAGGCGAAGCAACCCACAAAGAGTTTGTTCTCCACGCTCGTTCCGTTGGTGTACAGGCCTTGTGCATCATGGTGGCCAATTGGAACTGAAGCAGGAGCGAACACCTTGGGCGCTAAACGGGCGCTAATTGATAGAGCTTTTGGGTCCCGGCTGGGTGCTGGTGTACTTCCTGCGGACCGAAGGTAAACCACAGGCTGTGCAGGTTGTCTGCAGCCAAAATGCTGTGTCACGGGTTATGAAGATTCCAGAGATCGGCGACCTTGAAGGACTTCATGTCAACATCAGCGCCACAAGGTCAGACTACAGCTCTACCGAGATAACCCCTACCTTAATCAAGTACTGATCATTTGATGTAGGGCGCACAACGTTACGAGTAGTGTACTTTTCTTTTGAGGCCATTTGACACACTTGTCACTTGCTAACGGTGACATCGGAGTTCAAAAGGAGGACAGAGGGTAGTTCAGCGCGTAGGCGGTCAATATAGATGCCTGTAAATGAGCGAAGGCAATGAAGAGGACCAGTTAAGCGCAGATAAGATCCAAGAAATATAGAACAGAAAGAAGACGCACCATTTTCTTTTCTAGACGCGTTCTTCCTGCCTGTGGCCCAGGCATGGGACAGCTCGAGGTTGTATCGACACTACCAGCTGTCGCGGTCGTCATTGATCATGGCTCATGGTGTCTATATTTTGGATGAGGTACTTGCTGGCCCAACAAGGTATAGGATGAGGCAGCGCAAGGTGTTGAGCATCCAAGAGGTCAATGTTTCGAAACAAGTGTGAAGATCACTGATGTTGTATTAGGTCGGACGCAGAGAAGCGAGATATAAACAGGTGTCCCCGGCAGGCGGGACCATACACTACAGAAGAAAGACGACTTCAGACACGGTTCATGATTCCGCGAGAACCTGGCGTAAAAGTTCGATCCGCATGCTCTTTTCCTGGTTAGGAACGAGGCCATCGCTAAGTATCGTAATTCCAAGTTTCAATACTGAAGGCGTACCTTCAACGTCTTTTCTGCTTCTTTTTCCAAAGCGGCTTCCTCTGCATTGGCCGCCCGAAGCGCTTGAACAGTGTCGATGCTTCCTGTCCTTTTTGATCGAATCGATGTTAGAGCCTGCGGCTACAGAAATCCAGTGAAGATGAGCTCCCTGCTCGAATGCAAAGGGGATTCGAAAATGTCACCTGTGGGTCAGCTGCCCTACCATCCTCGCTCGAGGGTAGGGTAGCTTGGTTGTGCAAGAGGGTGCAGCTGGAGGGATTTCTTGTGCTCATCCGCTCTGAAAACTTGTCTTGATCATTCATGGAAAAGGACGCAGAAGAACTCACCAGAGAGAGTAACTTGTGTTCTCTTATGAGCAATGATAGACGGTTCTGCATCATGCCCTACAGAGTCTGAGCCCTCTCCCCGCTTCCTTTTCCCCGCAATGGCAGCAAGAATCGTTCCATGCGCCATATTGGCATTAGCACAATGAAATTCTAGAACAAATGTCGTGTAGGGAAGCTCGTTGTCGAGAACACTTCGTTGACCACCGTCCATGTCATCGAGAGACCGGAGGCCAAACCGTTGGTTGAGGGTTTGCAACCTCAAGATGCTTTCAGTGGGGAGGTTGTTCTTGAGTTGTCGGAAGTCTAATCGCACAGTGGCAATCAACGTGGGCCCTAATAGTTGGCCTCAGTCCTGATTTCCTGGAGAATAGACAGACAATTGTTTACCTAGGCTGTAAAGTTGCTCGGTTGATTTCACACGTAGCATTTCCCCACTAGTGGTATTAGAGTAACCTGTGGAGTAAACTTGTTCTGTAGCTCTTCCCATGAACCGGTATCTCATAGATGCAGGTTCCCCGTTTGCAGGGAATACGGAGACCTGACAAACACTTTTGTGTTCGGGGTCTTTGAGTGCTCTCCAATAAATGTGGAAACAGATCTACCAGTATTCATTAGCAATGTGAACTGTCTCAGAGAAAGCAGACACGACGTACACAAGGTTTTCGTACGTGTACACCAATCCTAACAGTCACCTGTTGCCTTTCAGGATGAGGGTTGATTTCTTGAACATCGTATCGATTCCCCTTCGAGTTTATAGCCCAAACAAGGAGCCCGGCGTAGTGAACCTCATTCGTTGTCTGATAGTTTGCCATGATGTTGGACGACGGACAGGACAAAGATGAACGCAGCAGAGGACGCTGGGAATGTTCGAAGTAGTTCAACACATCAATTGTCCAGCACAAACAAACAGTCAGGACAAACGAGCAATCGCGGTTCAACAACAAAGGCCCGCTACAAAAGTCTGATAAGATAGAAGGTGTTCCGTAAGTTGACCCCGAGTCTCCATCTTGCCACCAGGTTGCTTGTACATGGGCCTTGTTTATTTGAATTCACCGGCCTTGCCTCACGTTCGAATCTGCTGAAGGACGAAAAATATATCAAACCTCGTAACGGTTCATTGGTGGTAGGAATTGTGTGCAAGCTGCTTACCTTGTAATACCAGATACTTGCCACGCGTCGTTGCAGCTCCTCTTCCAGCTATCGCCAAGTTCTTTGATGTCAGCCGTTTTTTTGGGGGCGCAGCTCTGGCAGAGCATGCCTCCAAGTCGTCCTGGCACGTCAAAAGTGTCAATGGCAGCCGTCGCCTAGAATCGTCGCCCCCTCTAGGTCGGAGCTATCTCCATAATAGAAGGTCAATGGAATTTCAAGCCATGCCTGACGGTTGTCGAGTAGGTCCTCGTGAGTCCACGCCTCACATTTTCGCTTTCTTGAGACTGGACCCGCGATCGTATTCTCTAACAGATCCGGACCATTAAGAATAGGATATCCACGACGCTGCCTTTTTGCCCGCGAGATGGACTCGAGACTCGAGAGGAAGCTGTCCTTGAGGCTAGCATGTTCGCCATCAGCGCGTCTCTTGCGATATTCCTGCATGCAGCGTGCGCCGTGATAATCCCTTCGCCTATGATGCCCATGCATGAAACGTTGAACGAGACGCCGAGTCTAAGATGACAACCACTGTACTGCAAACCAAGATGCACAGCTCACGCCCCCGTCGTGGGGGAGGTTTTCCCGGATAGCCGACCTGGAAAGGAGACGAGTCTTCGAGGCACTAATGAAAATTCGTGCCTGACAACGAGCAGCCGCGGAGAGTGGGTGTGAGCTCAGGAATATTCATGACGTTGAGAGGACAAGTTTGACGAGGCGTCACAATGGGCGTCACCTCTTGATCTCAAACTACATATCACCCTGCCCATCCAGACTCTCAAGGCTACAGCCACTGATTTCCAGTAAGTGCTTTTCATCGCTGAGCCAACGTTTGGTTCAGTCTCACCGTGTTTGCCATAGCTTTGGGCTTTCCTAGGGGCAGCGACTATGAATCGATGAATAGTACCTTCTTGAGAGGGCTTGTTCTTCAACACATAGAGCGTGCGCCAGAGCCCCGAACACGCTCCCGACATTGATTTCGTCGACTTCCAGGGGCGATATCCAAGCCTCACACCCCCCCCTTGAGCAGCTGGGGTTCCGAAAGGCCGCTCCTCAAGGAGGCCTGATGTACGGATGTTGATGATCATGATGTCGATGATCATGCTGGAAACCAAGACGCGTCGTTGGCTTGAAATCGCCACGGCCAAGCCCAATCAATTGTTTTTCACGGAAATTCCGACTTCGTCATACATCTCTGACTGGACTCTCGCACCCGAAACCCTCGTGTGCGACAGCAGGGCGGCAAAATAATTGTTGGAGTTTTCCATCTTTCTCTCTCTTCCATTTGTATTCAAACGTTTGCCGTCGTGCTTCTCGAGGACTTATACGCGTTATTTTCGCCATTGTCTCGCACCGTTGCACTCCTGTCAGGATGGCCAGAATCGCTAAAGGTGCGTACCATGCAGGCCAGCTCGTTCATGACATAATAACCAAATGCGCAGATATGGACTCCCGAGCTCTCGACACGATTTTGGCTGCAAACCCTGACGAGAAACGGTCGATGAGTCGGACGGTGGCGCATTCACCATCTCAAGACTTCGGCACTATGCCTTTGCCATGGAGCAAGATGGCCTTGGCCCCCGCATCGGCGCCAGGAGTGCTGGGGCTAGTCTCTCGCTCGGTACGAATGGCTCAATCTCCTGTTCCCGGCAGGATGACCACTCCAGAAATCTGAGACATGTGATGAATCCTACGAGAGTGGCGGCCGACCAGCTCCTCTGCTTTCTCTTTGATGCGAGTATTTTTTCGGTATATTACACTCTTTATAATGAACACGTTTGGTGTACAGCCCCTGGACTGCGATCCGTATACTGAGGATTTTGGGACCTGACATGTGCTCCCAGTGCGGTGGGTATACGGCCCTACCGACCTAAAACGGACGATCGGAGGTACTTCTTCCTTTCGTAATCACAATTGTTCGAGAGGCTTTCAAACCTCGATTTATCAAACCCTGCTACTTGCGGAGTCTTTCCCAAGACGTATACCTTCGGCACTTCACCAGGCCAAGAAATATACGACGAGTCTGTCGAACCCAAATGATTCCTTTCATTTGGATTACTAACCACCTTTTTCCAGGGAAGACGAACCCGCAGTCGCCGCGAGCGTCCAAGTACAAGTACGCCTCGAGCAGAGCGTGGTCTAGAAGCTGGAGTCATCCGTCACGATGCATGCCGTACATGGTACCTGAAAATTGGCTTTCTTAAAGGGCGTGCCAATCTGCATTGACATGTATCTCTAATCGGTATGTGGGGCAGTACTATTTGTACCTGAAGGGCTCCTTCAGTGGGAGAGACCATCAAGCTAGACTGCCCCAATCGCCGCCTTTCTCCCACTGTGCACTACCCCGCACACCCAACCTTTTCGTCGCCTGTCGACACTCTCTTCTGCATTTATGTCAGGATGGCATCCAGCCGCTCATCTCTCTCCTCCTCGTCGACGTACTGGGGGGCTTACGACCTCGACCCGCATGTGCCGGAGAACACGGAGAATACGGAAGAGCAAGCCTTCGCGTCCACCTCGACTCTTGTCAATGACGCCCCGTCCCTCAGTCTCGTGTTCGACCGCAACAGCGTCATCAACGCGACACTTTACTCCCGTACCAGTCCAATGTACAAGATCACGACAAATAAAAACGCCACGCGCACGGATTTGTGTGATTTGGCAGACCAGAGGGTTGTCGCGACGGTGAAGAGGAGGGAGATCTTCCCAGATGTCGTGGTTTTTGCGCACCAGAGAGGGAAGTCAGTGAGGATTAGTAAGTGGCTGAAGACGATGAAGGTGCCTGGAACGAGGTGGGTAAGCACTTCTCTTTGATTAGTGGTCGTAGGGATGAATCTGACTCGTTTCTCCTTGCCATATAGACCTACTGCTTCGATCGAGACGGAGACTGGGCGATTTACCTGGAGATCGGACGAAACACATCGGCTCGCGGTATGTCCGCCATTTATTCTCTTATCTTCGTGGGTGTAACCATTCTCTTCAGCTATACCCAGAGGACGAAACTGAATTCCCCATCGCCTACTCACGAACAGTACTCGACCCACCAACAATAGGCCTTGTGATCAAGGCCGGCTCGGACACCATGCACATCGAAATTATCACGTCGTTTCTCATCCTTGAGCATAGACTCAGGATGCAAGAAAAGCGGCAAGAAGACCACCTGTATGGATTAGGTGGACCGTTCGTCGTGATGGGATGACACCTGTGGAGAAGGTGTGCCGTAAGGACTCCGTTGTTTCTCCGCTTTGCCTGTTCTCGCTACCGCTATCGAAGCGCTTAATTTCAGATGATCATGACTTGTGACTTTTACTTTACTAATCTGTATCAAACCTTGTAGATGTTGTGTTTATACCTAGCTATTGTCGATGTGGACACTTTCTCAAAAATAATACCTAATCTCATGACAATCCGAGTTATGTGCTCATAGACCTCCATTCGCGAATTGTTTAACCAATACACGTAGATATGTGAACCCTCTGATATGCTATTCCGGCCTGCCCTCAAACCGAAAGACTTCAGCTAATGTCTTCGCAGATCCGTGAATAATCGGGTAACTTGTAAGCACCGAAGAGACCCTGGACTCACCGTCCACCAAGGTACATCCTTCCCACTTCCTTCCGCACCTTCATTGAAGCTCTCCTGCATCCCATCCGTGACTTTCCACCACCTCTGCGTCTCCGGATCTTCCGCTACTTTCTTCATGTCCCCCTCGTAATCCGTTCCGATATAAGGTAGAGGCCATGAGCTAATGTCCACATCACGTGAAAATCGTGACAACTTCGGTATTTCCCATGGGGCATCGCGAGGGGAGCAAATATCCCAAAACTATTTGCAAGGAAGTGTTTTGATTTTGAATTCGAACACTTTCCTGGAAGCACTTTTGCGTAAAACTGAGCCAAAAAAGTGCCCCATGGGATTTACTTTCGGCCCAAACGCGAAAATGATGGAGGTGACTGATCGATTTAGCAGGGGTCACATCCATGTCACGTCAGGTGATGTGGACCATAGCTCATGCCCCCTACCTTACTTGAAGTTGGCAATGAGGAGTTGGAGCGGAGCGTAATAATGGATCGAGTAATCCACAACGTGCGCTCGCTCGAGGGCTGCTAGAACGCCTGGCCACACTTCTGCGTGGATTTTGATATATTCCTCCTCGGCTTCTGGTTTTAACTGAGGTCATGTGATGGGTGATGTGTGGCGCATTTTGATCAGATTTCGAGCAGACGGTGTTGGAAAGTCTCAGAGGCGCACCTTGATTATCTGGCAAACACGTCTGGAATGGGAGGTCATTATGGGGGTTGTGATAATGGAAGAAGAGCAGAAGCGCTAGCTAGAGCAGCACTGAGATCTAATCAGCGCACGCGGGCCGGTAGGGCCGGTGCACCGATAGGGGCTATTCTTATGAAGAAAGAATTCGCGTCCCATTTAATCGCAAAAATGTGCGTAGAGTATACAAATCGCCTCATTCATCACAGATGCAAAAATGAAGTCGAGTTGGCGTAGACTCGGAGGTTCAATTATGCTTATGGTGGGTTGGTCAATGTTGACGGAGAACGCATGCCTTTACGGTGCTTTTTGATGATTTAGACGCCGTCCATGATCAAGAAAATCACGTCTACTCGACTTTTAATTAGTCGGAAGGAAAGCCCAAAAATAGGATATCGCATTCTGGCTATACGCCTTCCAACCGTCGTCAATGACGGTCTCGTCATCTTCCATTTAGATGAAGTCTTCTGTGCTGTGAATGAAATGTCTCTTGTAATGATGAAATATCACATAGAATGTGTGACACTACCTGCGTGATCGCCTACTCCTGGTCCGGGTTCCACCCGTCAGAGAGTTGGAGATAACAGGTCTCTGAGAGAATCGATTGTCGAACAGCTACAAGAGTGCCGGTAAAGATGGGGGAAGGCTATCACCTGGTACAAATAAGCGTCGTGCACGGACGTGTACCCTCAAAGCTGTGAAAGGGCGCCTGAATGGTATGATAGTTTCGACGCGAAGAACGGAGGGAGTCGTGAGGCGGTGGCAACCTGTAACATGTGTTCGGCCCCTCCGTGCTGAGTTTGAAATCTGTGGGACCCTGCGCGCTTCTCTTTGGAGCTCCGCCAACGCATCACCCTCTCTTCATTGCGCTCAACATCGCCCACCGCACCCGCTCTATCTCTTCACATTCCCCGCTGACAATATACAATGGCTGAAGGAAGCAACTACGATTACCTCTTCAAGGTAAATAGATGTGGTTGGAGCAAGAGGTGTTGTGGTTGACAACTAGTACACAGGTCGTCCTGATCGGGGACTCTGGCGTCGGGAAGTCGTACGTTCTTGATTCTTTCTGTCGACTTGGACCATTTTATAACAGGATATGACCTTGCAGTAATTGTATGTGCTCAAAGACATGTGTGACTCTGCTATCGACAGCCTGAACGTGGTGCCATGTTCGTTTTGCAGTGCTTTCGCGTTTCACACGTAACGAGTTCAATCTCGAGTCGAAGTCGACCATTGGTGTAGAGTTTGCTACCAGGTCAATCAACGTAGATGGAAAGACGGTGAAGGCTCAAATCTGGGACACTGGTGTGTTGTTTCTCTGCATTGTCGAGGCGACTGCGGTCACGAGGCAACCAGACTCTGGCTGACCTATCGCCCCCGACTTCTTCGCTCCTGGTGCTAACGCCCCTCTTGTATAGCTGGTCAGGAACGTTACCGAGCCATCACCTCTGCGTGAGTTCACCTTGTTCACGTACCACAGGGCCGTGCGCTGAATCCTGCGTTACCCCTCTCTAGCTACTATCGGGGTGCCGTTGGCGCTCTCCTCGTTTACGATATCGCCAAGCATGCGACTTACGTCAATGTGACGCGGTGGTTGAAGGAATTGCGGGACCATGCCGACTCTAACATCGTCATCATGTTGGTCGGAAACAAGAGCGATTTGAAGCATCTGAGAGCTGTGCCTACGGACGAGGCGAAGACATTCTCTAGTAAGTTCTGCTTTTTGTTCGCAAATGTAATGTGCTGAGATAGCACGTCCCTTAAGCTGAGAATGGCCTGTCATTCATCGAGACATCGGCGCTGGACGCCTCGAATGTCGAAGCTGCCTTCCAAACTATCCTCACTGGTATGCCGATCCTTATTCGTTGCTCTCTGGAACTTACGGCTCTCCCAGACATCTACCGCATTGTCTCGAGCAAGTCACTGGAATCGTCGACGTCGAACATCGAACCTCCCAAGGCCAGCATTAGTGTAGGACCCAGTGTAGACTCCAATGCCAACCAGGGCGGAAAGTGCTGCTAGATGAGCACTCTTTCTCTCTTCTTGTTGGTTGGTGGCATGACGGTCATTGCCGTTCGTACAGCTCATCTCTGGTGGGACATGTTCTCGGGATGTACTACAATTACCATTAGCTATTTTTTCTTGTCTCTTGATCATATGTAATTATTGCGTTTCTCATGCACAGCCTCGTTTTATAGCTCTCTGGATTCTTCGAAGCCCTTGAACGTCTTCTCTCCATTGCGCAGTGTGCACAGCGCTTGTAGTTCGACTACACGGATGCCGAGTCATCGTAACCCGTGTTCGTATGTGCACCCGAATAGGTGTGACGGCACCCTTCTTTCTCGGACCACTATGACATTTCTTCCATGACCATTCTCAGGCGAACCCCAATGGTGAATGCTTACGACATCCGCTGTTTGTTTCTGACAGTATATATTGAGGACCCTCTCGAGCTGTACTATTCCTTCTAGTCGCGGCGGTCTTCGGTGCGGCCTCTTCACGCCTCGATCTGCCGGCACGTACAGCCTCGAGAGCTGGGGATTGCCCCGAATCGCACCTAATTCTACCTGGATTGATGACAGGCGTCTAAAAGTAGGTCAGGCCAACTTTTATTTAAGCGGGCAGGGTCCCTTCCTTGTTGTTCCCTTCTCTTTGACTGCGTCCTTGTAGGTTTCTTTAAACGTGTATTTGTGAAGAGGTGAGTACCTTTTAGTCTCCCTTTCCCAGAAAGGGTTACTCAGGACTTTGTACTGACAAAGTTCCCCAGTTCGCCGGCCTCGATGGATGCGTTTCGAGGTCGACCGAGCGTCCCCCCTTCGCGTTCCAACAGCCTCCGGCAGTCTATCCTGTCGAGTGCCACCCTGGAAGGCCAAACCCCTCAATGTTGTCATCTCTTTCGCCCCCGGCAAGATTTCAAGGCGGATTACCCCACAGTACAGCTTATCCCAATGCTGTGGCACGTCAAGCTGCTGGACCTGCCCAACGAGATCATCCTCTCCGCCGTCGAAGAGCTGCCGGACGATTCCGTCTATGCGCTTGCGTTCGTCTGCCGACGCTTACACCACCTTGTCCTCCCATCCTACCTCGCACGCAAGGGGTTCGGTCCAGGCCCAGGCCAGTACCTCTCGCTATTCAACCACGATGCGTGGGACGCGATTCGCGCCCTGAAAGTGGCGCTCTTCAAGGTAAAGCTGAGGAAATTGTTCTACCTTGTTGATTGCAAGAAGGATAGTGGGCGGCTTGCCGGGGAGGTGGAGACACTGAAGAGGGTGCTGGACAAGGTGGAGGTTGTAGAGGAGGTTGTGGTCGTGTTCGACCGACCAGGGATAACGGTGGAAGGGTTTCCGTTTATTTTGGCAGGAGATGAAGTAGGCGAAGGACACGAAGAGGACCGTTTGATATCTGTTCTTTCGACACACGCAAGAAACGTCCTGGACATGATCATTTCTTCAGGCCGGTGCCTTTCGCTCAGCGTCGGAGGGGATGTCTTCCCTCGCCCAAGTGATAGTCATCAAGACCTTGGGTCAACTGTCGACAATCATCCGAGCAGGTGGCAGGCTCTCTGCAGGCGACTTGTCCAACATTCGTCATACCTCCCAAGGAACAATGGCCAGAATTCTTTGACCTCCTTCGACCTACACACTCCTGTACTATTCCAACCTCCACTGTGTCTCTGGACTCTCAACACCCTTAACTATTCCACTATTACCAAGCTGTCCATCAACCAGCAATGGACGACGGACAACAACGTCGAAAACATCGACCAGTGGTCGCTTATTCTACCCCGCATCTCTATGCCGTCTCTAACCGACTTCTCCCTTGATTATTGCGCCATTTGGACCCATGACCTCATCGCGTTTCTCCGACGGCACCGCTCTCTCCAAAGGTTGTATATCGGCCACCACGTCACTAATCCCCCCGATCCCCTTCGACTCGGACTCTTCTCATTTCAGAAAAGTGCACTGCGGAACCTTACACATCTGCAAGCACCCGCCAATTGGCTTACGTTTATGCTTTCGAACAAAAGGTCCCTCCCGGCGCTTTCGTCTTGTACCATACTAGTCCACCCTTTCGGCACGGACAAATTGACCCTTTCGTCGTCGCTGGACGACCCACTAGAGCCTATAATGCAGCGCCTCCGTTCGCTGAAGGAGCTGAACCTCTTGCTATCCTTTGGCACCCCACTCTCCGACTGGATACACGTCGACCCCAGCCTAGAGCCTCAGGACAAAACCACCACTACGACCCGCGTGCACTCACTCGTCACGCGCATAGAAGCATGCATCAGGATGTATGCCCTCCCACGCTTGGTATCGCACAAGATGCCAAAGTGGCTTGCCCAGTTCCCGGCCCTGAGACGGTTCGCCGTCTACACGATGTCGGGTGCTGGGTCGTTCGCTCCTGCACAGAAGGAGCTGCTCCTCCAGGGTATCCTGGAATCCTGCCCCAGGGTCATTGTTGAATTTGGGGTTGTGGACGAGGTTGACCTCGTCACTAGGACTAGAGCACCTTGAGGTTCACCATGCTGTTTTTCATCCATCTTTTAGGTATTTGTCCCCTAATAATGCTGCCCCAATGGAATTGTACACGAACATGCGTACTGGTCCATCACTCTATTTCTTGTACATACGTAGTACTTACCAAGTATAATTCTCATATTCCTTAGCCTGTAATAGGTCCCTATGCCAATCGATTCGTACATAACTAACTACTTGTGCAAAACGGCAAAGAAGTAAAAGTACCGGTGCTACGTCGCTTTCAGGCTTGATCTTCTTTTTTGTAAGCTAAAATTCAAACCAAATGAAGCCTACCGTTGTACTGAACACCAAGGGACTTAAAATGCAGTAACCAGTTAGAAAACAATTTGCTTCCGTCGCTCTGAGGCGTATGGGGTAATGGCATAACCATCTTTGGAAACGATCGCTGTCGTCGGGCCGAAAATTCCGCTCACAACGTCGAGGGGACGACAAATTGTATGGTGACTCCCCTTCATCCACATTTTTCCAAAGCATTTGTCCAAAGTGAGATGAAAGCTACTTAAACAAACTGAGCAATGGTATCCAAAGAAGGCTGAACACAAAGTCAGCTTGAGAAGTTCCAAGTCAGGAATAATCAATTTGAATATTAACGACTCCCATAATCAATTAATCAGGTCTCAAAGGCGAATGGGGCGCGACCGTGTCCCCCTTGGTCTATATACTACCTCCTCAAATTGCTCTCTGCCTTCTTCCATCTTGGGTTCCGCCTCATCTTTGCCCTCAGGTTCAGAGAGGCCTGAGTCGGAGAGATCGCTGCGTTTCCGCTTCTTGGAGGTTGATTTAGATTGTACAGAAGACGTGCCTGTCCCCTTCTTCCCTTTAGACTCATTTGCTCCTTCCTCTCCTTTCTTCTTGCGGGCTTTTCTTGGGGGAGGGACATATGAGGAGAATTTGTCGATAAGTTCAAGTTGGAATTCGGTCTTGTAGCCAACACACTTCATCGTCCACACTCCGAGCCGCTAAACAGTCTGTACGCCAGGTATGTCTTCGCCACCGTATGAACCAAGAAAAAGTCCATGGTATCCAGGGAGTGGCGGAGAATTTGGCTCATAAGCCCTCTGAAGGTAGCAGAATTCTAAGCCATGTTGTTCGTAGCGATGGCGGGCGATTCTTGGAAATGTCTGCACGTTACCACCACCGTAAAATTTCGACATGACATCCCGCGAGACAGTAAACTCCGTGAGCACCTTGTCCAGCTTAACGGGATATGGCTCGTCCGCGTTGACACGCCTCAGTCTTTCAGCTTGAATGTCGACGCTGAGTTGCATCTCAAGTTTTTTGACCTTCGTCCGTAGAGGTGCGTCAGCATGGCAAAGAATGGAAGTGGGATCAAGAGACACGACCTCTTTCTTTGCCTTCAATTTGTTAGCCTTGACATCGACCACCTCCTTGTTACTTTCGGCCTTGGGCGGTTCCGTAGTGGTAAGATCGTCTTCCATAATAAGCCGCTGTTTCTTCAGAGGACGTTTTGGCGAGTCGAGAATTATTACTTCCTCGTCCGGTTCAGACTTAATACGCGTTGAAATGATCTCTACTTCTGGAGATATTTCTCTTTTCTGCCCACTGTTACCAGACGTTCAATGCCAGCAGGCTCAAGTAGCCACTTTGGTGTCCTTGTCGTCTGGTCCTGACATAGACTCATCTTCGAATTCTTCCAGCTCATCCTTTACGTTGACGGTCTGGCAGCGGGAAGTAGGTATTGGGAGCACGGCAACTGGGACTGAGGCACACGCGTTGTTGTCAGCATCTTCCTGTTTAATCATTCCACCCACTGAAGCGAGGTTCTCTACGAGAAGAGGTGAACTTGACGCTAAAAGTCGCGTCCAGAGTAGAGTGCAGGAAGGCGAGACGGTGCTGGTCGTGTTGAAGAGTCCCAAGACGCGTTGTTGCTTGGTTGTTGAGGAAGAAGCGCCAAGTTTTGGCGACCCGACCGTTCAGTCGCGGCCCACTTGGAAGTTGTCCCACGCATGAAGGCTTCAAGTTATCCCTCCGTCTGAGATAAACTTTCCTTGCTTTTGATCATGTTTTGTTGTGAACCATTCCACTGCATCTGCCGGTTGGAGGGGTAATAGATAACAAAAGCGGGATGCCATTGAAAAAAGACATGAGGTATGCTAAGGATACAGGACGCTCCACAGGGCTGGATGGTCGAATCAATGGGCAGGTGCTGCGGTAACGATCGCTGGCGAAGCTGTGACCTCTGGTGCATTGACTGACGTAGGATCCGAACGGAAGCCAGTCGTCGACACAGCATCGCAGTTCGCGACCATGGTCGCCGAAGCAGGTCCAGCTTGGATGGGGTTACACCCAGGCAGCTTCTCAAGATCTGCGAATTAACGCACACTTCGTTCAGTCGTACACCATTTGGAAATAGGTGTGCTTACAAGATCCTTCTACTATTTCGTTCACTTGAGGCCTTTGAGTGCAGCTGTTGATTTGAGCATCGGTCACGAGTGTGAGCTCTCGACATCCCTCTGGGACACCGCCGATGTCGGTGCACGTATTCATCGCCCGCTGAAGGGAGTCGCCTTCCCAGCCGAAGACGTAGTCGCCGTGATGCCCGTATCCAGTTCTAGGAGCAAGGTCAGAAGGAATAGTGATAAGATGCCCTTGCTTACGGATCGCCCATGCTGAGAACAAATGGCTGGCTACCGTCTGTGGGCCACATGTCGTTGAACGGCCTCGTGTCCCAGTATACCTCGTAAAACAGGAGTGGAATTCTGACGGGATGAGTTGATGGGCAAGTGCCGCTCCTTAAGATGAGACCAGTATTCCGGTCGACCCTGCCTGTCATGAACGCGACATGGCTCTATAGGAAAATCATATTTGTCGGTGATCGGACTCTCCATCGTCCAATAAAACGCACCTTATGGTCAGGACTATCAAGATTGACGCCATCCCAGCAACTGCATCGCAAGAGAAATAAAAAAATAAGCTCCGTGTGTTATACTAGCTGTCATTGAATACCCACGAAGGGAAGAAAATGTTAGCACGAATACCACCCGGGCACTTCTTATTGGGAAGATGGACGGTGTCGTAATTCCCTACACCCGGAGGCGACATGTTGGAAGGATCAAACGGCGCGGTTGACTCCCAGCATCTGAACGTGACGGCGTAGGCTTCGGCGCTGTCAGGGTCTATTTTATCGTAGCTGCGGAGCATGGGGTTTCCTGTGATCATCCTGAAGCCCTACGAAAGAATTAAAATCGGAAGTCAATCTCTGGATATGTAGAAGGTGCGTACCTTTCTGAATGCAGTAACAGGTTCCAAATTAGGCGGCTGGATATAGTAGACGGTCATGCCCCCATTGGGAGAACCAGTAAAGTGATTCGGGATTTGAGGGACCTATCGTCGAGTAACGAAGAACTAAGTCGAGAGCAGACGAGTCTCTCAGATACGAAACCTACCCGGGTGTAGCTACCGTTTGGATGCTTGAAGTACATGACCGCTGTCCAGTAGTTGGATTTGTCCTCTTGGAATCTGCACGTTGTACATGTCGCCATGTTCGGCAAGTCGTTGTTCGGGTCCATGGTGAGATTGAAGCTAGAGCGAATTTAATTATCAGTAACGAAAAGAGGGAGTCTACGGTCAACTACTTACGCATTCTACAGGTAGATTGTAAGAACCAATAGCCTCAGCACAACTCGTAGTGTCTCAATTCAACCTAGTGACAGCTTACCCCTCCTACGATTTGATGCACATGAGGGGAGACTTCACCAGGAGTGACCAGTCTGACGAGGAATGAGAAACGGGCAAATCTGGATAGGTAGAGAGGACGTACGGATCGAATCGCTGGGTGACAAGTTGAGAACACGGGAAACGAAGTAGCGCATGCGCTGATGGCGCGACGACGCTGGTGAAGGCAAGCAGTAATGGCCAATGCATAGCTACGGTGGACAAGATAGACGTCCTGAGGAAGGCTGGTAAGGAGAGCCAGCGACTTAAATATACCGTTTGCACCTAATCGAGCATTCAAAAACTGAATTGTTGCCATTGTCGAAACTCGAAGCCGTATAACCTTCATGGTCCTGTGAATGCAGAAGAAGTTACGTGGGTCAACCACGTCCAATCGTTTTCTAGCACCCTGCCGAGGTTCAGGCAATGGCGGATAGGTGTTCTTTGCAGATACTCTAGCCGTAGATGGAAGCGATTTTTCAGGCTGTGGCTACAACGAATTCATTAGCAAAGTATGGGGTGGGAGGACGACAGTGGCGCACCAGCATAAGTCTTCATGCGAAGAACGGACGATAGGGCCTCGAAGACCAGCAAAGAGGACTATACGGTGTGAAAGAAGCTCTGAAGAGTTCTTAGCTACTTCGTTTCCATGACCTTCGGTCAAGGAAGACGAGTTGATTGAATTGTCTGGATGAACCACGGAAGTAGCCCGTGCCATTTTCGCGTCGTGAAGATTGGCTAACGAGGGCCAATTGCAAGATTTGATGCCGCTCTTCTGAATAGCCCCTTTCGAGCAGTCGTTGCGATACTTCCGCTCGTGTTGATACAAGAAACCCGCCTATGCGTGTTACATAACCAGATGCTTTTCGTCCTTGCCCTCGATGTAGCGACTTGCATTCACATAGAAGCATAGTGGTAGCACGAATGGAAGAAAAATGTCGCCCTTTCTGATTGAAATCGACGTCCGAATCTTTGTGCGAACTAGACAAATCTTGAGGGAATTAAGCGTCGATAGCCTTCTCCTGCTTCTTTGTCAATATCGACAGGCAGAAATAAGACTTCTTTCCAACAAAAGAAAAGCACAGAAAGCTCACTTTATTTACCGCCTTCCACTTGCAAGTTTCTCTAGATGTGAGAGGAATCTGGTTGGATGACTCTCAGGACATGTCCGTCGGATGATAATTTGGGCGAAGGCAGATTCAAATAGAGCCATTGGTGGCCCATTCGGCGACCCGGAGAACAAATTGAAGAACGACTCCTTCGCTTGCCATTACTTGTTGGAATAACGCGATCTACACAGGTATGGGTCAAACTGATGGTAGTGTGGAGGGTTCGTAGACGTACTATCGCAATGCCGCTCCACACTGAGCGATAAGTCTTGTCACAACCAACTCTCTGTGCTGTTCGTGGTAATCGATGGATACAAAATGGGACACACGAGGCAAACACCACCGTAATTGGTAAACACGCAATGCTGCTCCACGCCACGCTCCTCTCCGATAACAGCCACCCTTTGATCATTCGAGAGTAACCTCGCTGCATGATTAGGCGATGCCGACACCACTGGCGACACCGTCATGGAGTCCGACGACACGCTGGTATTCTAGGCTTGCGTTACCCGCATGTTGTTTCAAAAGTTCTGCTTTCATTTGAACTCCACCCTTCGTGTCGGAAGAGACTTGGGGATTGTATCCTAGTGCAGGTCGTGCTGCTGCAGTTTTTTGACGATAAAGAGGCATGAGGTGCATAAGTAGAAAGAGAAGAGGATGACCGTTCAAGTTGGCACTGGTGGTAACGATCAACGGAAGCGGCAGGTCGGGTGGACAACTGCGGACCGGGTACGCTTGTCCGTTTCCGGAAGGCTGTTGAACTCTGCACAGGTCCGAGGTCCTTGGACCGCCCACGGCCTCTGGGCAAATCCATCTCTTCTTCTCGTACCACGACCTTCCCTCTATCGCCCCCACTATATTTGTCCTTCTCTCGCTCTCGCTGCTGCCCTATACCACCCGTTAGAGATGCCCTACCTCGACGCTGATACCCTAAATACCCTCGTAGGCCGTACCGGTCCCGAACAGCTTTTTGTGCGCGATTTTAAAGAGAAGATTACCCCCAACGAAACGCAGAGGAACACCTTGATTGTGGCAGGGGCTTATTTCGTCGCTATCTGCATTCTATGGTACGTCGATCAGTGAATTCCTCCCTGGACGAAAGTTTGCTGAAGCGTTGCGATGAAGGCACGTCCCATACCTAAAAGTTATCAGTGAGAACTCAGCAAGGTTTTTTTGGATGTGGTGGCATGTACTGACGGTGGAACTTTTGGGCAGTATACCCTTTCAAGTGAGTTTCACGATCGTTCTCGAAATTGACCTGTACTGAAGGACTTTTCAGACTCTTGACAGTGGGGTTCCATGAGGTGCGAGCTGCAGAAATCTTGAAAACAAGGCACATATGTTCACCTCCCCGTCCCTTCAGATGAGCCATGCCTTCGCCGGCCTTCTCACATGCGCAAGAATCCATTCTATTGAATTGGATCGTACGTTCTGGCCCCTTTTCTTATTTCCCGTCTCGTTCTCATGCCCGCCCCAACCAGCCGACGAAGGCGGCGCAACGCGAATGTCAGGCGGAATAGCCTGGCTCACACTGCCCGCAGGCTACCTAGGCTCGTCCTTCATTGGCGCCTGCCTAATCGCCTGTGGGTTCAACACGAACGCGAGCAAAGTCGCCTCTATTGTCATGGCCGTCTTCTTCCTTTTTACCCTCTGGTGGGCGCGCAGGAATTGGCTGTACGTTTGCTTCCTTTCCTCGGCCTCGTGTATGAGGTTCGCTCTGGGCTTACGGCTGCGCTTTGCACTTCAGATCTTGGCTGCTCATCCTTGGCATGTCTGGATTGATTGTGCTATTCTGGTTCGTAGCTGAAGGTGTTGCCCTGCGATACTTTGTGCTCTTTATTGGTGTCATGTCGTGCATGTACGTCGTTTGGGACGTGATTGGTCAGAAACTCTCTTCGTGCCCTACACGCTTGTTGATCATCTGCGTACAGATGATACCTTGGCCAGAAAAGTCAATACGTCAGACGCTTCGGAATTCGCAAGACTTCTCGGCTGCTGCCCTTCCCGAGGTATTCATCGCATCCACTTCTAAAATTATCTTCCCTAACGCAATCTTCTAGTCTGGGGCTTCATTTGGCTGATTGTCGCCATCGTCTTCTTCGCCCTGGGCGTTATCGTCGGCCTTGTCTGCTTCAAGCAGAACTTAGAGCAACAAAAGCAAGACTCGGCCAGCTTCCTGCCTGTCCCCGGCTCGAACAGCGCTGCGATGGGATTGTTGCCCAACTCGTACCTCTCATGCTTGATTTTCGTCTCGCTAAGTGTCATGAATCTACTGTAGAGCATTCTCTACTTATTAATCTTGAGTTAGTGTAAGTATATGCTAGAGACTTTGGACGATTAAACGAGTATTACGAAGACGAGTACGTGATTAGGACGATGAAATGACTATTTGTATTTTTATAATAACATTCATTTCCTGCCTTGCTCCAAAGCCTCATTGGTGTATGCGCTCAAAGAGGCTGATGAATTAGAAATTCGAAAACCCATTCTCATGTATGTAGGCCCCTCCCTGGTTATAACTTGCTGAAGCCTGAGGGATGCTGGCGGAGATACCGGTCCGGCGTTATGAACGTCAACATCAACTCCTCATCAGTCATTCGGCTAACACCACGCCATGAATCTTTCACCGACATTCTCAACAGTCACCGTCCATGATTTCCTGCTGCTGTGCAACGACCATGCCCCAATAACATTGAATGCCTCTATATCCTTTCCTGGGTGCCGCGTACAGGTACTCCACGACAAGCTCCCCCCACCGACCAAAGCATGGGCAGCCTTGCCCGTCTCACAGGACAGTTCCCATCTCGACCTGACACTCACAGAACTCATAGGAGAAGGGCGGATAGGGATGACATACGCTGCACGCGTGAATGCCGCAAACGACGCGTCGGGAGTTGACCTCCTGGCCTCGGGGCTGGTGCCACCCGAGGTCTGCCTCAAGATCGCAAAACCGCATTTCTGCCGGAGCATGGCAAGGGAGGCTTGGTTCTATGAGCAGATGCGTCCGTTGCAAGGCATAGCGACGGCAAAATACTTTGGGTTTTTTACTGCTACCGTCGAAGGTGCACAGACGAATCCTCTGAATGAAAGTGAGGCCAGCGAGAAGGGACCTGTAACAGTGGTACCTTGGGCTGCGTCGAAGACGCGACCAGAGCATATGTTCAAGAAGGCGCATTGGCCATCCGAAGACTTCCTCATTGACGACTCCACCGCTTGGATGTACACCGACGAACATGGGTTCAAGAAGAACTCACCTTGGAATACGTGGCAGCATTCCGAAGACCAGCCGCTTCTTTCTATGCTCGTTCTAGAGAAGCTAGGCGAATCTTACTATCGGCAACAGGATGAACCGGAGGGGGAGGAACGCGAAGCTTTAAGGTGAGGGCGTGTGCTTGTTCATAACTCTCATATTCAAACGATTGATCGTCTTTTCTTTTCTTTTGCAGGTCCTCTCTTCGCGATATCGTTTCCGATATAGCTACAATCGGCGTCTCGCATAACGATATTTCGGCCTTCAACATCCTCCGTGCCCCACCGGGGTCGAAGGCAATGTGCCCTACTCATAATTGCATCCACGAATGGCGCATCACTGACTTTGACCAGTCTACGAAGATTGACCCGGACAGGTGCCACAAAGGAGACATACTGACCTTGCTTGCGCAGCCGAGGTGTATTGGGGTGGCTTATCGTAGGTTCTGGGGGCCCATATTGGATTGATGTGTCGTCTCAATGCTTTAAATAATACGTGAGTATTATCTCAGGCTGCACTGGAGGACAAATGAGATCCCGATTTATGTTTCGTAATGACGCTTTCTTTCCTCCTTTCCTTCTCGTCGGAGGATATTGTCAAGAAGGGCCATGAATTCGAATGATTTTTCTGAAAATGTCTGTCTACTGCAATTTCTACGCAACCGCCAATTCAAGGGCAGGGTCGCGGAGCTATCGGCCCGGAGCCAGCGTCATCATACAAACCTGGGATACACGACTCTTGCATTCATACCATCATGTCGCAGCCAGCACGAGGGCTACGAATCGCGTTTCTTCATCCTGACCTCGGAATTGGTGTGTAAGTTGTTCATTCGGTCACAGAAGCCCCTTTTAATAGCTATCACGATGACACAGGTGGTGCTGAACGACTGGTTGTCGACGCCGCTCTGGGCCTGCAACAGCTCGGGCACTCGATAGACCTGTACACGTCGTACCACGATCCGAATCATTGCTTCGAGGAGACGAGAGATGGTACGCTCCCATTCCTTCGGATTGTGCAGTGCGAGATTAAGACAAAGCGTTGCAGGAACTCTGAATGTGCATCACGTCGTGCCGCCCTTCCCCCGCTCGCTCAAGGGCAAATTCCACATCCTCTTCGCTCACCTACGCCAGCTGCACCTCACAACGCACCTCCTCTCCCTCCATGCCCCGAAATACGATCTATACTTCGTCGACCAACTCTCCACATGCATACCCTTTCTGCGACTCTTGGGAAAGACACGCGTCGTGTTCTATTGCCACTTCCCGGACAAGTTGCTGGCAACGGGTGCTACTGCGGAGGAGAAGCGCGCGAAGGACCTGGGATGGCTGAAGCGCGTGTATCGGGTGCCTATGGATTGGCTGGAGGAGGTGACAACGAGTAAGCGCCCACGCCATGTCATGTTTGTGAGCAGAAGTTGCTAATGCTGCGCTGCCTGCAGAGCAAGCGGATGTCATTCTGGCGAATTCGCTGTTTACTGTGGGCATGTTCGAGAAGTACTTCCCTTCGATACCGCAGACGCCCCGAGTGGTGTATCCTGGGATCAACCTTTCTGCCTACGAGGCGCAAGTGGATGCTTCTGACCCAGATATCGCGGCTGTTACGTCGTGGGTGCTATTATGGATGTTTTGAGGTGCATGTACTTATCCTTCTGGTTGTTTTACAGGGACAGGCCGACCATCCTTTCGCTGAACAGGTTCGAAATGAAGAAAAACGCAATGCTCGCTCTGCAAGCCTTCGCACTTCTCAAAAAGAGAAGGAAAGACTTCGATGAACCCCGACTCGTCCTCGCAGGTAGATATAATCCTGAATAATCTCTATTCCGTTCCTTAATTTCTTCCAGGTGGATACGACCCTCGCGTTGAAGACAACGTCAATACTCTCCGCCAACTAGTCGACTGTGCGAAATCCCTCTCCCTCGTCTACACCATCGAATCACCCTCTTCACTCGCCCCGCAAGCCTCCTCCCTGAACACAAAGTCGCCGAACCCCGAAATCCTCTTTCTCCTCAATTTCACGATGGCCCAACGGACAGCACTGCTCCTGAACCCATCAACCCTCGCCCTCCTCTACACACCCGCGAATGAGCACTTTGGCATCGTACCCGTTGAGGCGATGGCGTGTGGCCTGCCGGTGCTCGCGTGTGACTCGGGTGGGCCGACAGAGAGCGTTGTCTCCTCACCCCCGAACCAACCTGACGAACGTACGGGGTGGCTGAAGGCACCTAACCCAGAAGTGTGGGCGGACGTGTTAAATGAGCTGGTGTCGCTCAGCCCGGAAGAGAGGAAGGCGATAAGTGAGAGGGCGAAGAAGAGGGTCAGGGAAATGTTCACGATGGATGCGATGGCCAGGAGTCTGGAGGAGGCTTTGGTTGAGGCGTATGAGATGGGCAAGGTCGACACAGAGTCGCTTGGGTGGGTTAGGACTGTGGTGATGATGTTAGTTGGGTTTTTGCTGGCATATTTGGTGGGACCTTTCGTCCTTCCATCTTCTGGTTGAGCTATTGTGAGATGGGCAAAGGAACTCTGGCTGGTCGAAAGTGGTAAAGTAGTGATTTTTTGTCTGTCACAAGCATGGTCTCAGTGCTAGTCTTTCCAACCGTCACTCTTCACAATTGTGTCTTTTTGGAAGAACGCCCTATCTCTGTTAAGCTCCATGCTTCCGTGTCCTTTCCTGCCTGCGGCATCAAGGTGCTACGGGGAATGCGTTGCAGTAAGTTTAATTCCCAACGCTTGCCATATAATGTGCAGTTCAGTCGAATGATGCATCATCCTCTAGCTCCTCCCTTCGCGACATTGTCTCTCAAATGGGGTCGGGCACCAAGATATTACAGCCTTCAATCTTCTCCGTGTTTCAAAAGACGAGCGGAAGATATGTCCAACTCATAAATACGCACATGAATGGCGAATCATTGACTTTGACCAGTCTGTGAAGATCGCTGTGGACAACTGCCTCAAAGAAGACTTTCTCGACATGAAAACGCAGACGCTTGACTTTGGTGTCAATTACTGTGGGTTTTGGGAGCCACTGCTGAATGACTAGAAAGAACACATTTTATTCCTCTTAAACCATCACCCACTCGTCCAAGCAATTCTTGCATACGGTGTAGTTACTTCCTTCAAGTCCGGGTCTGCTTTTCCGATTTGCTTGAACCCAACCACCAAAATGCCTTCACCGAAGATGATCGTCGTCCCCTGGGCGGCTAGGGACAGCGACATGATACTTAGGTTCGGCAGCACCGGGATCCTTCTTTGGAGTATCCAAGGCCCACGTTGTCTCGTATTC
>MPNV01001270.1:676309-708626 GCA_013376435.1 Cyclocybe cylindracea
ATAAAACACCGCCATTCGCGCGGAGCACCCTTCCTTGTCGCCGCGTGGATCAAGTCGCACGCACAGCGTCGGTTTGGGGTTCCTTGGGGTTTCATCCTCTTCTCGTTTACCACCGCTTTGCGTCTTGCGGCGGCCAGAGGCATTTCGTGGAGGATTTACGTGTGATAGGCCATATTCGTGTGTGTGACAGTAGAAGACGCGACGCGAGGGGTGGTGGTGGAATGAATGCGAAACGGTGTGTGGCTTGTGCTGCTGATCCGCGGCGACAAGGAGGGTGTCTTCGCGCGAGATTGGCGGGTTTTTGCATAATTCAAACAATTGGGGCGCATTTGTATAATGCTCTACTGATCCTGAATATGTCTTTACATGTTGCTAGGGTGATAAATGACACCGTACACCTGCTGCACTCCAAGCTCTGCTCGGTCATAATGGAATCTGAAACTTGCTAATTCTATTACAAAAATAAAGGGGCACTAGAGCTAAATGAGGTGACTCGAACGCATATAAATCATAGAAACGGACTGTGGGTTGTAGGCGATATGCGATATAGAAGTTTCGCCCTCGAGAGGACGCGAAATTGATGGGTTTCGCACGAGTGCCAACTTCATTGCAAACAGCAATAAGTACTCCAGACGTTGGGCAACGGCTGTTCTAGCCGTTTTTTTGCATCATACCGAGACGCCCAGGTTCTGCTTCATGGACACGGAGACTGATAGGAATCCAAGTACATCCTACTTAGTTATTTTAAGACTCTGAAATACGTAGAGAGCATGCTTAGAGCTAGGCTCGACACCACCGCCCCACTAGAATCCAGAGAGACTGCCAGTGGTTCGAGTCTAGCGTGGAGCATGCAGTAAATGCGACTGCCGAACAATGAAGGACGATCCCACTTACAACCGGGTCGAGGCGTTTCAAGCATTATGTTCTTGACTGACTGGACACAGTCAGTCAGTCAGATCTACGTTTTGAATCGATGAAACAATGAAAGAAAGGAGCAATTCCAACGTCTTGTCTACACGCGATTCGGGGACGCGTCGGTCTAGCTATTCGTGCGTCCCTCAGAAATGGCTTCAGCAAGTTTGCTTTCTCTACTTTTGCTGGGCAAATTCTCTTCTATCTTGTCGGCACCAGCTCCTGAAAATGCTACTAACTCGTCAACATACGTGGACACCAAAAGCTCGGAAATCAACCCACCCCCTCTATCCCCATACCCAGACACGGTCGACAGGTTCATGTTCGGGCCTCCATCTGTCGCAGTGTCGACCTCAAGCCTTCCAGCATCCACCAATTCTCCCTCTGACGTTGGTAGACTTGGATCTTCCTTTTCCTTCTTGACAACGACCTCCTTTCCGGCACCAACCTTAGACTCAGAGACACCTCCAAAGACGGTGACGGTGACAGAGGAGGAACCGACGACGATTACGGTCTCTGGGCCGCAAATAACGATCACTGAGGTCGTCACAGCCACCACCACAGTGTTTCCGACTTCACCTGTAGAACTGCCGAGTTCTGGTTTGGGTCCAGCGAAAGAAGTGTGGGTTGCGCCGAAGAACATGACGAGTCTCGACTCCTTTGGCATAACGAAATTCGCTGGAGGACAGCACAATCTCAAGATCGTCAGCGGTATTCCTACAGAAGCAAGCGTCACTTCGTTCTTCGGCGAACCGGGGGACAAGGATGGAACGACAACAAAGAAAAAAGAGGACAAGAGAGCGGCTATGCGGCTCCTGTATCCTGAAAATTCAATCAACCCTGCACAAGAGCCAATGGGAGGAGCAGAATTTTACGCCTCTCCAATCGACATTTCGGGTGCTCGGAACGTGACGCTGCGATATAGCGTCTTCTTCCCGGTAGACTTCGACTGGGTACTTGCTGGGAAGCTTCCAGGCTTGTATGGAGGCCACACGGGATGTTCCGGAGGAAATGCAGCGCTAGATTGCTTCAGCACGCGACTGATGTGGAGAGCAGATGGGGCGGGAGAACTGTACTTGGTACGTCTGAAACAAATACCAAGATATGTAAGGGACTTTCACTGAACGACAAACCCAGTACGCACCCAAGGACAAGCAAACAGACGCCCTTTGTACAGCCCGAGGCTCCGTCTGCGACGCAGCTTACGGGTTGTCAATCGGCCGTGGTTCCTTCACGTGGACAGCGGGTGCCTGGACTACGATCCACCAAACGGTATACCTCAACACTCCTGGAGAGCAAGATGGGGTTTTCACCCTTGATGTCAACGGCAAGACCGTCATCCATCGAAAAGATGTTTTCTATCGCGAGGATATCGGCGGAAGCGGAGGAGGAAAGGATGGGAACACGACCAAGCCGACATCGACACCGACCAAAACAACGAAACATTCGAAGCCGACGACGTCCACTTCAGACGATGGTGGTTTGCTAGGGCCTATTTTGGGTCTGGTAGACGGGCTTTTTGATGGTGGTCGTCGAGAAGAAGCGGAGGTCGACAATCGCGAGCTTCGGCCAAGGCAGCAGGAAAGTGTGTCGGTAAACAAGGATGCAGCGACGACGAGTGGAGACCCACAAAGCACGATCGGCCCATCGCCCCAGCCAACAGTTGCCGAGTCGCAACCGACAGAAACAGGCATATCGGACTCGTCAGACATCTTTGGTATTCAGTCAGCGAAGCCGAAAGAGGTAAAGTTTGCGGGTATCTTCTTCAGGTGGGTGTCCAGATCGTCAAGCGCACGTATCTTCTCATTATTTGGTTCGGTAGCACGTTCTTCGGAGGCCATTCAGGCAAGTACGCGACTCCGCGAGATCAGTATGTCTGGTTCAGAGATTTTGCGTTAGCCCACAATTTTTAATCATTATAAGTGAAAACATTACCGTAATTCACTGATGCCCGAAATTGAAGGATGCAGTCCACACCTTGAGAGCAAATTGCTAGATAAAGAGAAAAGAGACGCCTGGCAATATATAGTAGATAATAATTACAGCAAGTCGAATGCGAAATGAGCAATGCAAAAGATGTCTCTAGAAATTACCGGTGAATGCAGGTATGAATGGGCATTAGAGGGGTAAAATACAGTGAATAGGGGGCTTGTATGCGATAGCGGATATGTGAAAAGAATGACAGCCGTAGGGATTCGGTCAGGTTCTCATCTTGACCTGGCCTCCCATCTTTGAGATGATCTCGAAGCATAGGACGAGGAGGAGTTGGCCAATCAGGTCCATGAGCGCTGAATGTATCGGAAGCGCGTACATGTCTGGATCTTTATTTCTTAACCATAGGAAGTTGGTCAGGAGACGAGCGATGACAAGCGACGCAAAGACCTGGAGCATTGACATTGAATAGAACGTTCAGGCTAACAACAGAAACACTTACAGCAATGCAAAAGAAGAGAATCGAGAAAGCGACGAATAATATCGGAAGATTGAGCCAACCAAGGGCATTCAGGATGGAGAGGAATATCATTTCTACGGGGATCGTGATGACGAGTAGTGTGATCACAGTGAGGAGTGGACTGGGTTCGGGATGCTTGTGAGGTGATGAGTAAGATGGGAGGGCGTTGTTGAGAGACAGTGCTGCCGCGTGTAAGGAGGTTGACAATCTGGACACCAGAATTGAACCAGCTGCTCCGGGTAAACCTGAAAGAAAATGATGTGACCGCATACAACCAAAGCGAAGGGCGTACCACTGATGACGACAGCAAGAACAGCAAACCCTGCGTATCGACTGACGAACATGTCAAGAACGATCCCAGTACCGCTGCTTATAGCCATCGCGCCAAATAATGGTGACCACCCTTCCTTAAGCAGCGGTCGTACTTTTTCGTTCTTCAGCGTATATACGAAGCAGCTGATGGCGCAGCAAACCACCAACACACCGACGATGAATGGAATCGGCGTTCGGATGAATGGGATAAGCAAAGTGGACACGAATCCAAGAAGGACAAGCGTGAAAAGATCCCCTAGGCATGAGGCGATGGCGGGTGCGATATTGTCCGGATCTCTGTCGTATTTCCGGCACAAGACAACGAGAGTACACATGAAGGAGCCCAACAGGAGACCTGACAGAGCAGCAGCAGTCATGGCGGTTGACGCAACCATGATCAATCTGCTCCAAGCGTTTTAACATCAGGCTTGTAGCCGCAAAGGAAAAACGTACGTCGGGATGCCTGATTTTCGACCAATCTCGGGTGACGTCTCTCTAAAGTCTAATGCGTAGGTCATAAGTTCGCGAACGACCGTAGCTGTCATGTTGCTGGAAGGTGGTGGTGCGGGAGGGTGGGGTGCACTCCGAGGCACGAAGCGTCCGAGAAGAAGGGCAACACATGCCGCTAGGAATGATACAGAAACAGTTTGCACTTGCAGGAGAGCGAGACTACCAACAATGATCGAGCGTCGAACTGCTGGATCATCAAGCTCTCCAATATTAGCTGCAGTTCCGAGACGAGCTGACAGATTCATTTCGAGGTTTCCGTTAAGGTTGAGAACAACGGGGATTATCATGATGAGTTGGTCGACTTCTTGCATGGCACGCCAATGCTGGAAATTGAGGTGAAATGAGGCTACAGGCGAGGTGAATAGACAACATACCGAAACTTTGTCCAACAACTTCCCGGTAAATAGGAGACTGATAGTCGTCATAAGAAGCGTAGGGGCACTCTACAAGGAAATTACAGCGAGCAAAAATGCAGAGCACAACGTTGCCACGTACCTCAATGACAATACTTTTGATTTGAGGCCAAATCCTCGCCACAGCAGCTTTTGGAGGCTCAAAATGCCGCTCGGATTGTAGAGAGCCAGTAAGAAGACCTCTATTTCCATCATCGTTCGAGTGTTCGTCGTCACTGTCGTCAGGATCCTGGTTGGGCACGAGATGGGGTATATGTGCTGTACGTCCGTTTTGGAGCTTTCTTGGTGCGTCTTGAACATCATTCATGCCAATCATTTCGATACCTTCCTCCATGGAGTCTTTTCCGGGTGAATTTGGGTTCATGATGGCTGAACACCAGGTCCTGCCAGAGCATCAATATCGAGGTTCGGTTCCAAGTTATAGTGACCCTTTCGAGGGTTCCAAAATAATAAGCAGCAACGGCCCGGGATGATGCTGGCCCAGTTCATATGACCACATTTTCCTCACGTATCCTTCAGTATGTATTTCATGTCTCAAAAAAGCTGAAGAAAAAAATAAGAATACTTTGACATAACTGCAAATTTCAAGAATCAGTGCCTCTCGCAGGCTCTCCGGAAGCGGCGGTCACGTGAAATTTAAGTTAATCATACCTCGTGACTTTAAGCTTGTTCACACCTCTACCCTTACCTCCACCAAGTTTCGCGAGTACTCGACAACGGCTGTTCCACCTAGATCTTATTAGGTCGGATTCTGCAAGGCCACTTGAAATCTCTCTAGGAACGTGCATATCTTCCTCAAACGCGAGGTTCAATAGCGCGTTGTGGCGACATGACGTCGAAACTATCTTCGTTTCCTCAAGTGCAACAGTTTCGATCTCCTCTGGTCAAGAAGCCCACCGATGCTGTACCACCGGTTGAGGACCTCGAGCAGCTTTTGCTTGAGCTCAAGCAGGCCAAGCTACGGGCGACGGAACGACTCCGAAAAGCGAAGCACGATACCGAGACGATCGAAGAGTCTATGCTACGTTTGTCTGAGAAGGAGAAGGGTAAGGCCAAGGCGGTCGATAAAGTAAAGCGCGAGCGCGACTGTACGTGTAAATTTGGGTCTTATTAACTGATGCGTTCTGACCTTGTTCCTCACCTTATTTGCTGCACATACACCTTGTTCGACATTGCATACACCCGCATGGCGTCCCCCGCTTCGTTCGAAACATATCCGGAACCATGAACTTACTTGTTACGACGAATATTGATTTCAAAATGCTCTTTTCGTTGCAACGCTTGCGACAAACATACGGCGTTCAATATACCATCGGCCCGGAATACCTTCATCCTACAATTGCCACATCTATGAAATCCACTTTCCCGACCGCGGCCTCTATGCATTCTGTCGCTCGCTGAATCTGGATTTTGTTCAATGAATACGCAATGGATCTGTGGCTTGGAACGCTTTCTTAATGTCCTTTCATTGATCCCGCCCCTCGCATCCGACAACCTTTACGTGCCCGACCGCACGTGCCAACATACACTCACTGCGACTACTTTTTAAAATTCCATAACTCTGTGGCGCTGAAAAAATATTCTGCAGTCACACCCCTTCCTGACGCAGATGGAGCATCAGGTCCATACCTCGGAAACACCTCGAAATCGCGGAACCATTCAATATCCGCCAATGCGATCCCTTCATCATCTTCAAGGTCTTCATTAGACCCACGTCGATCGCAAGTGCTTCCCAGTCAGAACGGATCTTGAATCAACTGAAACCTGTTGCAGAGCCGCTGACGAACTCAAGAAGAAGAAAAAGAAACGGAAACGCGAAGGCGGAGAAAGCGATGTCGAACAAGGTATGTTAGCTATTTTCCTTCGTGCAGCATGTCCTGACCAGCCGAAAGAATTGCAAAGACCCAGAAAACAATCGCCACCAGTGGTTCATCCTCCACCCCCTCCTAAAGTGCCAAAACCCGTCATTCCTGCCACTCCATCGCATACCAAGGTTTTTCTCTTCTCTGTATGCCACGATCACCCAGACTCACGCGTTCCAAAAAGCCGCCTATTGGACAGGATTTCTCTCTTCCACCGGCGCAACCGCTGCTATCGCCCCGACCGCCTATACCCCCACCCCCAATACCCGGGCCAAGCAGGCCTACAGAGGTCACAGAAGACTTCAGCAAACAGAAACCACCACAGCAGGTCCTCGTAACAACTTTTTACACGAGCATCGAACCGTACATTAGGAACATCAAGGAAGAAGATGTTGGCTTCCTGGAATATACTGGCGACGAGGTCGAACCGTATGTAATGCCAAAACTCGGTCGACATTATCTCGAGATCTGGGAAGACCAAGATAATGGCGTTCTGCCACCAATATTGCTCGGAGATTCAGTGGCACCAGCGTCCCACTTTGCGGCACCAGCACCGAAGTGGGATCCGCTTACCTTGGCAGATCAGGATTTGGCTGCTGAGGAGAGAGGCCATGGGCCATTTACGGAGAGAGTGATCAGCGCGCTACTTCCTATACCTGACTTAACGGTCTGGAAGGGTGTAAAGGCTGCGGAAGACGCGATGGAAGGGAGACCTGGTGGCAGTGGTGCAGCCGCTGCGAGAAAGGAGAGGCTGAATGTGACAGACCTGGAGGCGAGGATACGAGATACGATGCGGTATCATGGATTGCTTGATGCAGTGGTGTCCGATTTCCTTGTCCGTGCATTCTGCTTACCTTTGCACAGCCTGATTTCACCGAAAAGGTCGATGATCCTATCGCTTCAGCCTCTACGAGAAGCCCAAAGAGAGCTCCGTCGAGTCGTGGCGGTTAATAAGGCCCGGAAGGCGCGGCTGGTCCCCGTCGCGAAAGATCGGTTAGGATATCAAGAGTACCTCGAGCTCCGCGATGCCATCGACAAGAATATTACCACCCTCTACGCGAAGTTGCAGAAGAAGGATGTCCCGAAACTCAGCAAGAAGAAAAAGAAACCTCTTCAAGGTGCAGCAGCAGCAGCGGCTGCTGCTGCTGCCGCTGCTGCCGCCGCCGCCGCCAATGCTGCGAAAGGAAGTGTACAACCCGAAGATGTCGCAGCACCGCTCGCACCGTGCCCTGCTGCTCTTGGTCTAACACCCGACGAGGATAACCACCTTACGGTCAACGAGCAGCTGAAGCAGCTCGTCGAGACCCGTCGACAGTGGGTGGACACTGTTGGCCAGATATTCGAACAGAAGGAGATGGAGAACCCAGGGCGAATATACCGCCTACCAAAGGAGAGCATTTACGAGGGCATCGAGGATGAGGTCGAAGCAATGCTTGCCCTTCAGCCTGTTGAGAAGCCCATTCATGCATCTCTGAAGGGGCCAGCTGCGATGGCGACAAACCTCCCAACCGTGGTTAATGGGGTGCCAAATGGTGTCCCGATACTTCCTCGACAAATGAGTATCACCGCTGGGAGTCTGAAGGGTAAGGAAAGGGCCCGGAGCGACGCTATGGATATTGGATAACGAGCGGCGGTTTGTCATAACTTATTTTATTTTTCGCCTCTGGCGCCCCCATTTTTTATTTGATGCTATCGCATCCCTCTACCCACAACTCCCCACTTACCCCTGCACATCCCACTGCACCATGCTGTCTTTGCTTTGTACATATACGCATCCTTCGTCCGCATGTCGGAAGCCCTCTCCTTTTTGACACCATTACATCGTGTGTCCACTGTTCATCCGCCCTAAGTTTTCTTCCCCTCTGGATTTCTTTACGATTAGCGTGTAAAGCTTTGTACTTGCCCTCATTCGCCGCGTGGATAAACGTCGAGCAAGAGATCACAGCGTTGTGACCTGTGGTCCCCTTTGTATCCCTGACTTGGCTCTTCGTCTTCTTCGACCTCAGCTACCTGCAAGCTTCCATTTTATCGGTGCTTTCTGGATTCTTTGGAAAGAGTCAAGACAGCCTGCCATCGTATACTGCTCTAGCCCCTCCCTGTTTAGTCATCAACTATCCACCTTTTGCATGTCACTCCAATGGGGTCATCGACCGCATGGATGAGCTAATTGAATAGATCCAACCTTTCTATCTTCCGAGTGCCTCCCTCTCCTTGGTCGAACCACTTGTTTGCGGCATTTCGATCGCATTTCGTCTTCAAGATCATGTCCAAATCAGCGCCACCAACCGACCTTCAATATGTCGTCGATACAGAGATCAAGTACGCTTCTGTCGTAAATGAGCACGATCTGAACTTCTGGATCTCATTTCCTTGAATCCTTCAGGGAGTGGCACTTCCGTAGGTCTATCTAACGGAACGCGATTGCGCAATTGGGCTATGATACTCATTGGTCAAATGACAGACATCTATTTCCACCAAAACAACGAAGAAGAACACGCCTCCGCTCTCCAGCTGCGAGACGCAGTGCTTCGTTTACGCCGCGATGGCGCCTTCATCGCAGCTCCTCTTTTCCGAGTGAACACGAGCCCCATAGGCCCCCACCCCGTCGGTACGTCACCCTTCCATCGCAGGGAATGCATGAAACCCCGCTCATACTGGCCTGCACAAATTCAAGGATCCTACGAGATATGGGCCCCATCTGAGACCTTCTCTTCCGTCTTCTCCTACCTTTGCATGCACCGTGGCAATCTGAGCGTCCTAATCCACCCCTTGACGAGGGAACAGGTGAGAGTACCTCTTTATGGCAACGGGCCTGTAAGCTAAAATCCTTGGATGAAACAGCGAAAGTTTGTCGGGTCTCTTGTTTCATTACCCTTTGGATCTTTGTAACACCTATGCAGGGACCACGAAGGCCGAGCAGCCTGGCTCGGGACGCCATATCCACTTGATACCTCGACGCTTCCAATCCGCAGTCAAGACATCCCGCTCCAGTATGCCAGTCTTAGTACGTCTGTAAGCATTCTTCTTGATGCTTTCTCACTCGACGTCCACTACAGAGCTTGGATATTCTGCTCAACCTTCCTTGACCATTGACCAGCGCTTGAAGCTGGGCACCAATGTGGAACGCATACTCGCAGACGAAAAAGAAGCTGCAAAGGCTCCTCCGAAGATCTGAACGATGCATACATTCGAAATCGCTGAAGAATTTCCTGATTTTATTCTTCTTCCTACGAAGTAAGGACAATAGTAGCGTAGGTTAGGGAGTTTGTGGGTACCACGGAGTGTTTGCAACGAAAACAATAGGGAGTAGGATACAGAACGAAGTCAAACAAAGTTCGCAAGTCCGAATAAGCAAAGCTTAGTGCGCAACTAAGGTAACTAACTGGTTAGGATGCCGCAAAATGTCCGAGCGCGTTTCGTAAGTATCATCAGGCATTAAGAGTGTGCGTTCGTAACAAAGTTCGTTGCAAGTCGGGAAAGGTCCGAACGGCAAGACCGTGGAATGTCCGTAGCATCAGTGTGGCGTTTAGCAGCGCCAGGAGGACTGGGATGTACTCCATCAGGATTGAATGGCAAGAAGAGGTATGAAGTGGCTCACGTCTGGCGTTTGGGGAGCAGCAGTGCTCTGGTAGGCAGGCCTGCCGAGGCATTCTGATAGAGTGACAAGTCTGTACCCGGCACTCTGCAGACGCTGGATAGCATAAGCGACGACATTGTGGCTATATCAAACTGGTTAGCTCAGGGAACATCACTACACGATCCGACTTCCTTACGCAGTGGTTTCTAAAGAACCCTTTATCAGATTTCATCAACGATCTCGATAAGACAGAAGGCGTACCTATGGTCTCGTGGTTCAAGGCAAGGATGGTGCTGGGACGTTGGTTGACAATGTTGTTATACAGGTTCCTGGAGGTCTGGGCACTGGCACCCAGGGAATCTTGCGAGCTGAAGAAGGGAAGCAATTTGTTCAGCATGTATCGAAGACCAGCGAGGGAAATTGCTTACTCAAAGTCCCAGATGACGACACCTTGGCCACGAACGCCTGAGGCTTCGAGAACCAGACTGTTGTAATTTCCGTATGCTGTGGTTACAACTGGCTTAGCAATGGAAATAACTCGCTAGAAGAAGCGACGTACGAGGGCGCATGAAGGCCGGGTAGGCGCCGACAATCCTCACAAGGGCCTCTGCCGAGAAAAGAAGGTCGTTTCCCGAATCAAGTCGGGGTATTAAAATCTAGACTCACGTTCTACGCGCCACATCTCGTCATGAACTACGCGAGCAAACCCATGTTAGTTCACCTAATATTCTTTGAAACACGATCGCAAAACTCACTTTGGTCCCAGGTGAGCGTCGTAAGATCCTTATGCGCCCAGGTGTGTGAAGCTACTTGGTGACCGTGGTTGTAGGCGTACTTCACACGTGCCATGTTGTCAGCCGAGTAGATGCAGCCATCTAGACATCGAAGAAACTTTTAGTGCAGTTCATGGTTTGCGGGGACAGATCTTCCGTACAATTGTTGCCGTCTAGTAGTTGACATGATCAATTAGCGCTATATGGGGTGAAGGGGGAGGAGCGGACTTACTGAAGAAGAAAGTACCCTTCGCACCAGCAGCGTCGAGGGTGTTGACAATATCATACCTTTGAAATTGGTCAGAAGATCACCCGATGTCCCGGCGGAGAGAAAATGAGGGCATACAAGTAAATGTATGGGCCGTCGTCCTAAGTGAGTGATGCGTCAGCCTGCGCTCAAGAATAAATGAGGGGATAGGAGCCCAAGACTTACAAAGGTGAGGGCGGCCGTGTTTGGGGTCGTGCATCTTGTGTAGACCGTCGCGGCTCTGCGCTCGAGAGAGGACTCGAGGGGTGCGGCGACTGCACCCCAGATCGCAAGGGCAACAGTACTTAGCAGAGCGAAAGCGCGCATCGTAAAAGATCGTAAAATGCGGAGGCGGTAGGGGCGATGTTTGGCAGGTATCAAAAATGAGTACAAAGAAATAACACCGAGAGGCGCGGTCCTTTATACTCGACGAGCTGGGGGCTTGCCGATTATTCGGCCGCACGAATTGTATGACCAGTGGTAGACATCTCCTCGAGTCGATTAGGTCCATGACCGGAGCATCGTCCCTGATGCAGTGAGGGACGATTTCGCTCTTGCCCGACGCCAAGCGTCAAGATGACACAGGGTCGGACGATATTTTTAGGACCGGGTCGAGAATAGGCAGCCGACACCGAGAGCCAGTCTTGGATGCTTGGGGGATCTACAGAAGCAGAAGAGTGCGTCAAGTTCCGAAACTTCGATGTGTCGCCCATTGGACAACTTGGACCTACTTCTGAGAACCACACAATCCGCCCAATGTCCCTCAACTACATCGTGGAGCGACACTAAATTGCCTCCCCAATGTTAGCCGCCAAGTGATGAGAATAATATCAGAAGGGCAATTGGTGGCCGAGAATTTTCTTCAAGCGGTCGCTCCAAACCGTCTGCTCGGCACCAAGTATATACGGCAACAATGTAGACTCGATCGATAACACTCGTCCATCTCGGCGAGACGCACTGCTTACCACCGCAAGGCTCTTGAGGACAGATAGCTCTTTGCGGTCAGCAAGGAAGCCCAGGCTTATCGTCCACATGAGGAGAAGATGGACGGGGATTCGAGGGCCCGACAGTTCCGGAGGCTCTTTCTTGGGTATGACGGAGGTAACGAATAATCATTCGCTGTCAAACAGCATGGCTGAATGGCGCTAGTTCACCATGTGGGACCGAGGTCAGCTCGATGTGCGCGACTTTGCTAACTTTTGCTAATCGCATGTAACCTGACTAGGCTTTGAAAACTCCTGCAGGACCGAGAGGACAGGAGAATGAAGAGCGACTAGGCAGATGTGAGAGGCTATCAGCCGCGTAAATCCCTCCAGGAGTAGTCATCCGACTTATTTTCTGATGGAGATGACTGTCAGTGTCAGTGAAAGAGTCAGAACTTGTTGGTCAGGACGCTTGCAAGGAACAAGAGCTGACCTGAACTTTTTGGATTTTGTCCTCCTGATGCTTCTCAATGGCAGATGAATCCCCTCAGGATACATTAAAGGATTGCTTCTCCCGCCAATGCTGCAAACAATCTTGCCTTCAAAGAAGGTGGACGAGGTGGAAGAGATGAAGTTGGAGCGGAAGAGGATGTGGGAAACTGCCTTCCGGAGATCAAATCGGCAGAAGCCCCAGAAGGCCTAGACCAGATGATGTCACCCCGGAACGGAAGACTGTGGCGGTCAAGCACGGACCGCTGACTACGGCGCGCAAGCAATACGGACGCGTCGTTTACCAGGTTCTCCAAGTCCATTCGGTTTGATAAAATGTTCTCAAGTTCAATGAAGAGTAGAACAAACACATGGACATCGGAGGCTTACATCGGTGCAAGTATATTCTTATCAAGAATGCAAGGTATCCAGCGGGGACTGTTCACGAGAAGGCCTTGCAATCGGAGGCTTACATGGGCAATGACAGGAACTGTCCTATTGCAGCTTAAATTAACCCACAAAAAGAAAGGAGCGCTTGGAAGCTGGGTGAGACCCACCTGAAAGAGGCACATTTTTCCAGCACCCGTCAACCTATGCCACAAACGCCTGAGTCGGCGTATGAACTGTTTGTTCGCATTATAAAGTTCATCGCCACCTGCTTCACGCTCTCCAACGAGTGCGTCACATTGCAGCGGTGCTCTATGTATGCCACACTCGTTCGGCTTGCGAAAAGGATAGCCTTGCTGACGAAACGCAGCGGTGCAGGTTGTCTGATGTCTCCGAGGAACTCCCACACCTGAAAACATTGTCACGGGGAGCACTCTGAGAAGGAAGGAAGAGAGCTCACTCTTTGTACCAGAGCCTCCACCTCTCTTCACCACAGTCGAGCATCGGGCATGGTATACGGCCTGTCCAGACGCGAGAGAGGCCAGCCCTACGACAACCGTATGAAGCCAATTGGTAGGTTTTGATCCTTCTGAGCCTGTTATTGATATCTTCTAGAGTCCAATGACGGCCCGGTATTGGTCATCCTCTGATCACCAACACGAGCTGTGTAAGTCATATTTGACCGCCTATAAGAATGATTTGTTAAGAGGACAGGGAACGTTGTGTATTCTTTTGCTCACCTCTTCAGCTGCCACTGATCTATAAATAGCCACTCACGTTAGATTCGTTCTTCCTACCGCAGCGAAGGTGAACGTCATTGAAAACTGGGAAGGGTGCAAACCATTGTCCATAATTTACTTATATACCTAGTAAAAGTCTGTTGTGGTACACGTTCGATGCCTGTGGCGGTACACACTCGCCAAGCTCGTCATCTTCCTCACTTCCAACCAGAATACCGTCAGCCTTCAGCTGCTCGGTGGAATTGTCGGAGAATACGAGGTGTGCACGACTATGCTGTCAACCTGCCAGAGAGGGAAATTAGGCGCATTTTCTCCAGAACGACTATTTAGCGCCCACAGTGCGTACAGGCCGGGCCGGAATGGTGTCCTCAGTCGAAGCTTTCTTTAATACTTACGAGAGCTTTCAGCTTCAGCTTTTGACCCTTGCCAATATCTAGACATAAGGTCACAAAACGACTGCGATTTGTGTTCTCGAAATAAATGCGTACTAGTGCCGAGGACTCCATTCGGAAGCCCCTAACATTGGTTTTCCCACGGCCCGCCCTACACCCAATCAATGCATCTGAGTCAACGGCGCGACTACGTTCTCTCACAACCCGGAAATGATTCGAAAACCTAGTAGGCAACGCAAGCGTACAAGACATGTAGACCACAGCTCCGAAGGGTCTCCGTGAGGGATTCGGTTTGCAACAACTGTAAGTTTTCCTTTGGGTCTCGAACTTGGACCATGTCTTCCCAAATTTACCGCTTTACGTTCAGACATAGATATCTGAACCTCTGGTTATTTCGCCATGGTTCGCGCTTGTCTTGTTGAAGAATTGCTGTCTGAAGAATCGCACCACTTGTCAACACCAGGTCAACGACAAGCCCGCGATCCAGCAACCCTCATACGCGTTCAATTTCTGCGCATATATTATCTGAATATGGCACGGAAGCGTAAAGGCACCTCTCGTTCCACGATTATCATCAAATTAGGTGGGTTTCATCTATCATCCAAATTCCAATCTTGACTCAACGACGACTCAACGGACACCCAGGCACCTCTTCCATCGCGCGCGAGAAGACTTCCTCTCCCTCTCTGCACTCGTCGAGACGTTCACTGAACCCAAGTTACATGGGCACAAGGTCGTCTTTGTCAGCTCAGAGGTGATCGGCGTTGAGCTCAAGCGCATGGACATGAAGAGACGGCCGGAGAGCCTGTCAGAAAAGCAAGCGTTGGCGGCTTTTGGTCAGGGGAGGCTCATCGCGCTGTAATGAGGGAAGATATCTCGGATGTTCGCTAATGATGGACGATGCATTGCTGAGAACGCAGTTCCTGAATGCCGTCAACGGTTGCAGGAGCCACTGGCAATGGGGGTTATGTCGATCGTGAACAGAAATGACACGATCCGTCAATATAAGTACGTTCGCCATTTCTCTTTCTCTTTTCAGAGCTAATAGAGAAAACAGGGAATCAAATTCGGCGACAGTGACACGCTATTTGCAATTGCCATGATTCAGGCAGACTATCTCGTCTTGCTTACGGACATCGACGGCTCTACACTTCGAACCCACGGAAAGGCCCTGATGCGAAGCAGATCGAGGCGATTAGCTGGTTCGCCGCGATGCGGGTTCAAGGTGTGCACATCTCTCGACAGCTGTGTTCGTTTTATTAACATCTCAGTGAGCACGACGATATTTACCTCAAGCCTCGCCATAGGCGGGGTGGAAACGAAGCCCATCTTAACAGAGGTCTCAGCGGCTGCAGGCGAGGTTACGGAAGCGGATCCGATTGAGGCTTCACGAGGGTTGGCGAATTGTAACTCGGTCCAGATCCTGGCGGTAAAGGCCTTGCGTAGGTGTGTACTCTTTTCTGCTCCTAGGGCGCTCAATAACTGACTGGCTGGCTGGCCACCTATTTCCTTCCTATGCAGGTCCCTGCAGGTCCTTGGTTATGCTGACTCGCATACATTGTCAAGGTCATCACCATTCGGAACCGTCTGCAAACTCCGCCTTCCGCGTAATTTGCCTTCTTCCATGTCATTCCAACTATCTCTCAGCAATGCATAACTGGTTTTCACGATCGATCCAACATGTTTCCATGATCCCCTTTCTCCCTCCTTTCATTTCTCGCAGGACTCTACACCTTCGTGTTCGCGGAGAATTGAACAGCGTTGTCACCAATGTTCGACCTGCCAAGACTCTCCACAGAACGGATGTCCCGGCAAACAGCCGGTGGCTGTTCGATGTGTTTGGGATACAAACAAGTGTGATTTCGTGATAATTTTTGCTCCTTGCGCCAATTACGTTCTCTTCTTTTTCTTCTTCTCTCTGTACATCCACTGATCCCTTCCTTTCCCTCAATCCATGCTATAGTTTATATATCTCCTCTTTATTATTTACATCTCCTGCCATGTATCACAACAACTCCATCCGTATCCTCGCGGGTGAGTCTACCAACATGCTGTCTGACGTTGGCCACCCCTGATTCATGCCTACGTTGTAGGGAACAGTCACCCCGAGCTCGCCCAGGCTGTGGCCGAGCGGTGAGGCTCATCATGAGCACCCACGAACAGCCGCATTCATCGTCGAACCCCTCACAGGCTCAATGTGCCCCTTGTGCCCGTCACCGTCAAGAAGTTCTCCAATGGCGAGACGAACGTGAAGGTTTCCGAGTCCGTGCGCGACGAGGATGTGTTCATCATCCAGTCCGGCTGTGACGACGCCAACGACAACCTGATGGAGCTCCTCATCCTCATCTCCGCGTGCAAGACCGCCTCAGCGAGGAGGATCACTGCCGTCATCCCCTGCTTCCCGTATGCGAGGAACGACAAGAAGGACAAGAGCCGGGCCCCGATTACGGCGAAGCTCGTGGCGAACATGCTCGTCGTGGCCGGCTGCGACCACGTCATTACAATGGACCTCCACGCGAGCCAGATCCAGGGCTTCTTCGATATTCCGGTCGACAACCTCTGGTCGGAGCCGCTCATGCTCGGGTACATCAAGCGGCGGATCCCAGGCTGGGAGAATGGCATCGTCGTCAGTCCGGACGCTGGTGGTGCCAAACGGTGCGTGTTCTCGGCTCGTGCTCTAGCGCTCTGTCGGCGGAGGCTCGGAGCTCCAGTGTCGGAGACATCGGCTGACTCATCCGGTCATCTCTCTCCATAACCAAGTGTCACTGCCATTGCGGACAAGCTCAACGTCGAGTTCGCCCTCATCCATCGGAAACGGGACGGGAAGTCCTTGACGGCTCCTGAGCGGATGGAGATCCTTGTCGGTGATGTGAAGGACAAGGTACGTACCACACACGTTCGCCATCCTCTCGATGGGATCACTCATCGCTCTCGTATAGGTTGCCATCCTCGTCGATGATATGATTGATACTGGCTCCACCCTTTCCCTTGCAGCCCGCACACTGCACGAGAAAGGTGCAAAATCCGTCCACGCCCTGATTTCCCATGGTACGTCATGCTTCTGCGCGATTTGGTCCCAACGAACGTTGTTATTCTAGGGCTTCTGTCGGAAACGAACCTTGCATCGATAGATGAACTTCCTATCGACCGCTTGGTGGTCACGAACACTATCCCACAAAAGCAGCACCAGTCCCTGTGCAAGAAGCTGGTTACGATCGACGTCAGCCCTACCATCGCCGAGAGCATTCGCCGTACGCACAACGGCGAGAGCATTAGCCTCCTGTTCGGCGAGTGGGCGGAGCAGAACGGCGTCGAACCCCTTTATTGAGTTTGAACGAACTACAGTCAAAAAAGGGCGAAAGAATTACCGCACAAACCAAGCATCGGACGATCTATTTGCATGTCGTAATGAATAATTTGTATTCTGCATCTAACCATGTCGCTTTTTTGCTTTGTGTAAACGTTCTCGAGGACATTTAGGAGGTACGCCTCCTGCCAGCATATCGCACTGGAACTAGTCGGCATTGGGAGGAATCAAAAGCATAGGGAGGATGTCCTAGTTGCATGGTTGATCGGGAGGGAGAAGGCCTGTCGTGTGGATATAGTACGTATGAGTAGAGAAGACAAAATAAATCGAATCATTTCCTGCTAAGCATTGATCTGTGTTGTCTCTGTTCGTCGTGTCGGAACTAATCTAATCGGACCTCCAATCTATCCGCATGGGCGCTAAACACAAGAACAACACACTTGGCTTCTCTTTCTCTGACTCAAATAATCAACGTTGATCAACCGTGCGCATCTCGTAGCCCCGGCAATGCCTACGAACGCTTGAAGGCTGCATTATTTTGGTTGCAAATGAGGGAAATAGCGAGCTTGACGAGTGTGCGTTGAGGGGCAGATTCTAAATTTAATCTGAAACCATTCAGTTCGGAGTAGCTGTGAGTCACTGGGATTGGTTTGAGGCGCCCAAGGCCCTAACTTCCAAGACCACCATCTAGATCCTCTACCTCCACAACCACACACGATGGCCACCCGACAGCACGCCCTCAACTCGAACATAATTCTACCCCAACTCAGCCCAGATGACACCCTAGAAGGCTGGCCTGCCTCCCCAAAGGACCTTTACACATTCGACACGTCCACATCTACCTGGGTACCCCGTACGCCCACAACGCACGCGCCAATCGACGCCGTGCCGATAACCTCCTTCGCCGTCGCGACATGGAACGTCAACTTCATGCCTGCGTACGAGCGGTCGCGTCTCAAGGCCGCTCTGGATCACCTGCAGGCGCTCATCTCCCCACTCGCGTCGCGGGATCCCCCGGTGCCGTGCATGGTGCTCATACAGGAAATGCACGTTAATTGCTTCAGCGCGCTCCTCCAGCATCCCTGGGTTAGGGAGCAGTATGATCTGACAGACGTGTCGTCGCACTCATGGGAAAACTCTAGGTCCAACTACGGGACTGTCACACTTGTACCGCGGGTCTTGGCAGGGAACACGGTCTCTGTGTTCAGGACAAAGTTCAAAGGGAGCAGGATGAGCAGGGAGGCGCTTTTCGTTGATTTGGTCGTTCCTGCAGAAGGGACAAGCACTCCTGTGCAGCCTGACGAGCCAGAGCCAAAGATAATCCGCATCGCCAACGTCCACCTCGAGTCCCTTCGTGGTCCCTCAGACGAGGCGCGCGTCAAGCAGCTTAAATCCGTCGCACTCTTCCTCTCCGCCCCGAGGATACACGCGGGGCTGGTGGGAGGCGACATGAACCCAATCGCGCCGACTGACGCTCGCTTACCGGAACAATTTGGTCTTCAGGATGCCTGGATTGAATGCCATAACCCCGTGCCTAGATCGAAGACGGAGGTAGAGAATGAGGCAAGGGAACGAGGGGTTCAGGATGATGGTCAGCTTGCGAAGAGAGAGGAATATGACGACCCCGCAGGCCACACCTGGGGCTACCAGCCTCCTACGATAAAGTTTTCGCCGACGAGAATGGACAAGATATTGTTGGTCGGCGAACTGAAGGCTGAGGAGATCGAGAAGGTCGGCGTTGGGCTCAAGGTCGTTCCGGAGGAGGACGACCATGACAGAAAGCTGGCCTTCAACCGCAAATTCGGACCTGACGACTCAAAGGAGCAGAGTCCCGTGTGGGTCAGCGACCACTTCGGACTGCTTGCGAGACTCCGAGTGCAGACGATGTAGAGTAAGCATACGCGTCAATGTATTATTAGTTCAGTGTTCCTAGTCCTTGTAACCTTTTGTAATTCCGTAGATATGCTTTTTGACTCGTTGGGCTTCAGGATATTTGAGGGTTGGGTCCAAAGATTCGAGGAAGTTCATGAGGATGGAAGGATCTGAGCCAGAGTGCAAGATGCGCACGGCGTCTGGGTCTCCGCGGTTGGATGTATTGAGAGACGCGTCAAAAGTCAACCTCGAGATCGTGAAAACCAGTGATGCATTTCTCTAAGAGAGATAGTTGGATGAAACATGCGAACGTGGATTACGCATACGACGGTGGAGTCTGCAGAGAGTTCCGGATAGTGATGTTCTCGACAACGTACTCCGAGTCAGCATAACCTAGTACCTGTGGTAAGAAGGAACTGCACAACCAGTCAGTCGATACATACGAACAAAACGGACGACGCACCTATGCAATCCCTTGACTGCGAGGATCTGCGCCGAGTTGTAATTCGCCAGGCCTCGTCCAACCTCAATCACATCCGCTTCCGTAATCTCGCCCTCTGGTTCTTCGACATCCCCGTCCGCCTCAGGGGCCTGTATCCTGACCTTCCCACTACCTTCCTCCAATTCCTCACCGCCGATCTCTGACTCTGCCTCCAACTCAGCAGCCAGCGCAGCTGTCGTAGGCGTACTTGGCCTCGTAAACTCCAGAGCCCTCAAATACGCCTTCCTCTCCTCTTCTCTCTGCTCTTGGCCCACCCTGCCCCGTCTCACAACCACCCGTACCGCCTGGCCCGCCGCGAACGCCCCAATGATGCCTAGCACTCCAGCTGCAAGGAGCCGACCACCCGATTCCTTCTTCGATAGGACGTGGTGTGCACCAGCGTCGATGAGGACGCTGCCAGATGGGTTCAGGGTATGCGATGTCCACGACTTGAGATCGCGAACAGGTTCGGAAGATGGGAGGAATACGGTGTGTGGAGGACGTGGAAGGGATGGAGTTGTTGAGGTGGAGGTAGAAGTGGAGGTAGAGGTAAACTCGGAGGGGTGTCTGACTTGTCTATCGTACTCGATGATGTTGAAGATGTCCTCTGGGTGCTTGCTGGAAGTAATGATCGTCGTTACACCTGCAGCAGTCGAGATCTCCGCTGCGATGAGCTTCGTCTCCATCCCACCTGTACCGAGGCTTGAGCCGAGGGTCGTCGTGCTGACTTGAGAGATGTCAATAACCTGAGCGCAACTGAGTAAATATACGCGCACCTTGAGCCCGAATCGCAGCAATCGAGCTAACGACCTCGATCTGCTTCGCGTCAGGGTCTTTCCGTGGATTCGAAGTGTAGAGCCCGTCGACATCTGTAAGCAGGAATAAATAGTCTGCCTGAATCATCGACGATGTAATAGCTGATAGCGTGTCGTTGTCTCCGAATTTGATTTCCTAGGCCCTCGATTAATCCTCGAAAAAGGCATGAAATTACAAATGTACTTACACTGACGGAGATCGTGTCATTCTCGTTCACGATTGGTACAACTCCCATTGACAGGAGCTCTCTGAAAGTGTTGACAGCATTCAGATATCGCGTTCTCTGCAATCCATCGTCACCGTCAGCTGACAACCACAATACAGAGAAAGGACACTCACATCTGAAATATCTCCCCTCGTCAACAACACCTGCGCAATTGGCTGTTCAAGCTGGCCAAATAAATTATCCCACAACGCAATCAACCTCCCCTGGCCAATCGCCGCCAACGCCTGCTTCCCCGACAGACTCTTCGGCCGACTCTCCATATCCATGCGTTTTAGCCCAACGCCGATCGCGCCTGAGCTGACAAGCACGACCTTGTGCCCATGCCGCTTGAGCTCAATGACTGTCTCGACGAGTGCAGAGAGGGTAGAGAGGAGGGGTTGGTGAGTCTTTTCGTGCACGATGGAGGAAGTACCTATGGGTCAGGAAGGCGTTGAGTCATAACTGTGGTTGGATGGTGGATAAGACTCACCAAGCTTGATGACAATCGTGAAATGAGAGGCACCTTTACGCTCTCGTGCCATATCTAGGAATATATTATGTGGAAATTGGACGCGCCTGAGGAAAGAGTTACACCCCAGCTAGATCACGAGCTCGTTGTTGACGCTGTTTCAACAAGCTTGTAGCAGTCAGATTCAGCAGTCAGATTCTCCAGATAAGGCTTCAACACAACCGCGGAGAAACAAGTTGCAGAATCGCTGTCACGTAAAGCGGTATGTTTAGGAAGACTTGAAGTTCGAGACCAGAAAGAGAATTTACGCTTGTTATAGACCGACTCCTTCGACCTCCCTCGCTTTTATCGTCCGAGAACCTTCGAAGCTGTGGCCTACAGCGACTGTAGGGCCTGCAAGGGGATCCGACTGCGGAGTAGCATTCCGATTTGCAAGAGATGTCTGGGTAAAAGGCGTGGGAAGACCGACGTAAAGGATGACCAGAGTTCTCGCCACATAAAAATAACAATTGCAGTCGTTTTATCTTTTTATCTCCAGAAAAAAAAATGGCAGGCGGTCGATTGAAGACGAGCATTAAAGATCTCAGGAAGAAAGGCTTCGGCCGAATACACCATTCCGGCCTGCCCCCTTCAATTCCGAAATTCCTCTTAGAGTCGACTGTCAATTTGCTCCCAACACAGCCTTCATGCCATTGCTTAAATTCCGGAACTCATTTTCGTTCAAAGTGCGTACTTCGAGATGCTCAGAGTAAGCTAATTCGGTGTACATTGGCGATACCAGTACAAGTAGTGCAGCCCTCAACTCCGTGATAGAGCCATCAATTCTCAGTCCCGGTAATAAGGACAGCAGCATGTACTTCTATCATCGAACTTTGTTGAGCGTGACCACTCTGAGAAATATTCTTGCAGGGTTTTCCTCGATTCTCGATACAAGACGCGAGGCCAAATGGCGTGTAATTCTTTGGATTCCAAGACGGGCGCTAAATAGCCGTCGCCATGTCCGAAGAAACTTGATCTCGCAAAATTCGTATTAGTGTTAGTAGATACAGCGACGGAGATACTTGCGAGCAAGTTCGATCCCACTTCGCGTTGGACACATTTGGCCTGCTACTTTTGTCTCTCTGATGATCATGACGAAAAAGGAAATGTTGAATATTCCTTCCCAAGGCCGGCTGTGATTGGCTGCCGTTGGTGGGCACGTCGGCATCGTTGTCAACGGTGGAGGCGGCCACGGTGCGCAATGTCAGTTAGCCGTGGTCTATGGATGGAAAACGGAGAGGGGGCAAATTTTAAACATAATTTTGATGTATTCTCTCGAAATTTTTACTGTGTTATGCCAGGTGCAGCGGGTATTTCGGCCTGCGATTCGGAGTCGGGTTGTCCTACAGGATAGAGTGAGAAGCGGGGGTCAAGGTTCAAGAGGTATGCAGGTTGCTCCCTTGCAATGTTAACGGCTCGGGCCTTGAAGCCACGGAGCATAGCATCCTGGAAGGATCATACCTCGCCCACGATCTTCTGGAACCAACCAGCAACACAGACGAGGCTCCATGACGAGAGATATAAGACCCACCGTCGGCCATACTTGGAAATACCAGGAAAGTGACGACTTCTCAGTGGACTTCCATGCGGCCCTCTAGATGAGAGGGGTTCGGGTTCCCATCGAGTCGGGGGCCAACATCGGCGTCCGTGGGTAGATGGGCTGGGACACCCTGCCCTGCCAGCCAGACTGGAGACTGGTATTGGGAACCAAGGCCGCAAAGAGGAGGCGGTAGCAAGGTGATGACTCGTCTCAACGGAGTTGCATTGTACCCTCTTTGGGAGCGAACGTCGACGTTGGTGGGTAGATGGGCCGGGGTACCCTACAGTGGCGGTTGGTTTGCGTACACCTGGTGACGGGGGGCAGGAAGTAAGGCCGCAAGGAGGAGGCGGTAGCAAGGTAATTACTCACCCCATATTCAAGCCTTTTGCTGCTCGTCGACGCCTTCTTTCACCCTCCAGCAGATGCCGCCTCATGTCCCGGGAGGACGTCCTTGACATCGTTGCGAGCTCGATGTTGTCGTATGAGGGTTCTGGACCCTGGCCAGAGTAGAGTCGTTGAGTAGAGCATGTACTTGGGTCGTTAACGACGAGTTTTTGAGTGCTCAGAGTCGACGAGTGAGGCTTAGTGAGGGTTTGAACCGGGAGGTCCGCAAGCGCAGCCAGGATCTCTTTGCTGATGAGCTTGGCATACAATTTTTCATCTGTCATCTCCCAGCTTCAGCGTACGATGTACTGACGCCATTCATTTGCGCTACAATAAGATGATTACTAGCCACACTAATATGAGCTCGACACAAGCAGCTAGGTGAATGAGGTGGCCATTCAAGCGTCTCTCCCCTTCGGCGATTGGTCGACGGTTAATTTCCTTTTCCAACGACCCTCCACACAGCCCATTGTCCAGACCCATGTATTCAGTTGATAATCGAGATTGCTCACCATCCATAACCATATTTTCCTTGTTTTCGAATCACGGGTTCTTTTGCGGCGTGGAGCACAATCCATCTTCATGGGTATCCTGCCGACGTTCTAGCCTTCCTCTGGCTGAAAGGAACTTCCGGAAGTTGTAACAAGTATCTCACAGACGTGGACACATTTCCGCATCTGTTGCGGATAAAGGAATCAGCATATGGGAGCGATAAATGTAGAGCTGCTTCCTCTTTGTCAGACTCTCACCTTCCTCGAAGCTTGGTGTTCTCCTGAACATGGGCACTCAGATAGGCTCGCCAGGGTGGACGATAAAATGCATTTTCTGTCTTCAAAAAGTTAGTACGATTTTTCATGGTAAAGTTAAACATAGCAGCCAGTGTCCAACTAAAATCTGTTAATCGAACAACAGACAAGTCCCCTCTTTTATACTGCTAGCGATAGCAACTGGGGAAAGAAATCTTGCTTCCGTAGCTCGTAAGTACTTGGCAATTACGTTATCTTCCTGGTACTTGGCGACTCATTTAGATTTACCTACCAAGTCGAGAAGGGATTTCAAGGTGATCCCAGGAACCCCGCACCTCCCCCCGACTACCCGAGAAAATGGGAAACCTCTCCATCTCTTCTCGAAGACGTGATTACTGACCCTGCTTCCCGTCCTCTTCCTATTGAGCTCTCCGAGATGACTATGTGACTAAGCTCGTCAAGCCGCTCGACATGGCACCGATGGTTCCCATACCCCAAGATCGAGACAGGATCAAATTTAAAAGTGAAACCAACACGATTCTACACTAACCCTCGGGCCGCTTGGGACATATTTCCACTCCTGACTGTATGTTTGTGTCACCGTTAATTTGCTTGGAAGAATTCAAGTGCATCCGGCTTCGAGTCGAGAACAAGGCGCACTTCTCAATAGAGTTGTACTGTGGTATCTTATCAAGAAGGTAAAAATATAGTTTGAGATGAGTATAGTAGGTGAGCGCGTTTTATTTTGAGAACGCTAACGGGGACGAAGCCTTCTCCTCAGTTCTCCCAGTCGTGTTTAATCCTCGTTCACGGCAAGCCCTACATGTGCGGATAGGGCCCATATGACTTCCCATTACCAATTAGATTATTGCAACTTATCGATATTACAGTACAGAACCGAGAGCATATGATTTAATTGTCGTTTCGTTCTGAGAGGACGCGCCAGCTTGTTCGGGGTAGCCCCTATCTGTACGCGCTAGTCCGGCATTCGTTGCTGCATCATCTACTATTGTACATAACGCTCCTTATCCTTAACTTCAGCTATGCCTTACATATCATAAAAAGAGGCTTTCCGCTCCAGCTCGACCCCCCAAAAAATGCCTCCTTACCTCCCTCCCGACGACATTGATCGAATATGGGAATGATGCGCGTCGCGACCCAGTGGCGCATTTCATTCCTATCAAAGTTATTTGAAAATGTGCAGGGATTGCCTCCGTGGATAGTGGGGTACCGCGCGCACGGTACCGCTTGCAATTGGGCATAGGCCTGCAGGCGTGTGTACTGAACTACCGGTGGGATTTCTAGGCCTTCAGGAAACATCGTATACACGGAATGGCTGGATACTTAGGACACGTTCGTGAGTTCAACGCCGAATCACTTACTTGACCTACGTACTCTATGCATCATATACTTATAACGTGGATGGCAATGGCTCGTAAAATAATCGCAAGGTAAATCACGCACCATAAATGCAGCAATAAAATTTGAAGAGGTGCGGATGACCCAATCGATCGTCGAAATGATGAGCGTTGCGGGTCGAGCTTCGAGAACGTGATGGCACCGAAGGGACCCCTGCAGAGACGCCGATGAGGCGTAAAGACGCTGATACTGGATACGGGTTCGGACGTATTATGGACCCATTATTGTTTACTAGCGCTCTGCGTCGCGTAAGGAAGAGAATAATCAAAGTAAGGTGCATGTATTTGATGGGAGAAAAGGAAACGACAGCAGGAAGCTTTCTTTCGCCTTGGAAAACCCCAGCGTTCTGCGCATGCGCACACTGTCAGTGCGTGTTGACCCTGAGTGCTCATTGCACGTTGGCTGTCCAGTGTCTACACACCGGTATGCACTCACATAGTTCTGAGGACTAGAACACTTGCGTACAGTCCAGGCACCACGCGAATCGCTTGCCGGGCAGGCTGCAGCGCACCCGGCACCGCGCGGACGTGGACGAGAAAGGAAACGTCGAAGGTGGTCATGGATTGTGTGGGCGTCAAAAATGGGTCACACTGCTGGCAGGGCCAGATATTATCGTCGGGAAAATGCAATCTTCTGTTTTTAAATATTGGCGTCTCGAAAATGTATTCCTTTTGGAGTACCGGCGGTACTCCATTTAGGTTCTCGGTACTCCATATAGTAATGCATTTTCGAAGCTCTAAAATTTAAAAACAGAAGATTACATTTTCCAACAGGGAATATCTGGCCCTGCCAGCAGTGTCACTGAGCCGAGGTTGAGGGCGTCAGACTGGCAGGGCAATATTTATCTACATAAGGTGGCGCTCGCGTTTTGGCACTGGGTTCTTCGACGACGATCACTGGTACTTACGTCCCCTCCTTCCGAGTCGTCAGCACGATGGATCGTGGATGTTACGAGGATAAGTATGTGGGACTAGCCGGGACGGCACTCGCACCGCACACCCACCTTCCACACACCCCCGACAACCTGTTATCTACAACGACATCGTGTGGACAGTAATGGCATCGATGAGCATGTGTCAACCCTTCCGTCACCGCCGCACCCCACATTTACCCCGGTCACAAACAAACCTTGTTCGCGCTCAATTTTATATTTTATGATCGTGGGATTGTGCAGCGGTGTGGGGTAATAAAGTTAAGCTTCTGTCGACTTCTGTGCTTATTATAATTCTAACCTTCCGAATTATCCGTGTACCTTTGGGCAACGAGCGTCGCGGAGCTGGTCGGCTACTGGGTGCTGAGTGTTGGGTGTTGGGATGCGCGCGCGACCCCGGGGAGCTGGAGGTAGTGTAGTGTAGTTTGGCAGATCCGGCGGACTCGGAGAAGGGGAAAAGGGCCCTCGGTAGTTTGGATCATTGCTTGAACAATGAAGGGATGTAAGCCAGCGCTGAAGATAAGGAGATATGGAGCCCACTTTGGAGATAGAGACGAAGAGGACGATAACCTGTCTATGTAGTGGGGTTGGGCTGAGATAAAGCCTGGGGTATGGGGCCAATTCAATTCAAAAGGTCAACACTTGGTCCACACTGATCATGATAAGTTGGAGCACGAGCGCGCGTTTGCGCTGGGTCGAAGAGGAGAGAGAGATAACGGCAGCCTACACGATACGTCTTGAAGGACGCGTTGGAATTAGAAGAACCAGAGTATAGCAAGCTCTGCAGGAGAGCGACGGGGACGGGGAATAGAGATCATCGGTGCAGCTGCTACACCATTAAGTTGATTCGAGAGACTGAGGAAGATATTAGAGGACTGAGCTGAGCTGAGGGAGGGAACAAGACCGAAAGAAACTCACCGGACCGTCAAGGCATCGCTGCCGGCGCGACTGTCGATAGCGAGACAACAGAAGGGAATGAGGATATGGAGCGGCATTGCAGACAGGTATGACGCGGTGGGGTGGGGTGCTCAGCGCTCGCCGCTCAGCTCACAGAGAGATTCCGTAACGGCGTGAGGAGTGGCAAAGAATTCGATGTCAAGACTCGACTCGGAGAGGCGGGTTATCGACGACGGGGAACTCGAGACCAAGGACGTCGACCAAGGGAGACGGACCTACAGGGCGGCGTGAGCTTGAGGTTAATGCTCTGCTCTGGGCACGCTGGCTCGCGATGTTTTTGCCGCGCTCGGCCTTCACATAGGCTCGGCTCACATGGCTTCCGGCGACGGTCGATCGCGCCGTGCGGATTTTGGCGTGCATATGTACGAACGGCAATGCAGTGGCGCGTGCGTGCGTGCGCCGCACGCTGACCACGAGGATCCCTGGGTAGATGAGTGCAGTCGATAACTAGCCAGGAGGTTACGGAGGCCGATTACAGGAACGAGATAGTCGGAGATCTCCCTCCACCATCGATAGACCAAATGAGTCAGAGTCCAGCCAAATATACATAGTCGCCGGTGGTATCGTGACGTAAGATGCCTGCCACACATATATAATCATTTATACTCTCAGAACTAGGCTTGAGGAATCCGAGGAGTGTCTGAATGTACATATATGGAATAAGATACTTCGCCTGCTTGTACGTCAGTGGCCACGAAAAGTAACCACGGTTAATAATCTCGGACGTTCGCCACGTTACTTCAGCAAGAATTCCTTACGAAGGAGATCCCTTAGTAATGACACAATAATTATGTAGTAACTACATATGGTAGGAAGTAACAAGATGTAGTTTAATAATGAATATGTCCACTGGCAGCAGAAAGTGCCTCCACACGTTTTGGCATGCTAAGATGTGCTTTGTCAACATCCTTTGATGTCTTGCTGCTGCAACGCTGCCGAGGACAGTTGACTTAAGTTGATCAACAGTATTGGGGGGGTGTGGACTTCTGCGATAGATCGGTTTGAGCTCGTGCCCAGACGGCTCGATGGCGAAAGGTCAGGGGGTTGTGGTGGATGGTACAGAAGTGGACATGCTATGTGATCGCAACACTTCCATTATCTTGCTCTTGTGGCTTGGGGTCTGTCCTGCTGGACGACACCTGCCGCGTCCTTTTTCATCTTTGTAGAGTCCTAAACACCATCCAAGACCTGTTCGGATACCTTGTTGAGTTCTTCCATTTCTTTCTCCCGGATAATCCGCCAACACGGGCCCTTCTCCTCCATGATACCCATACATAACTCACAGAGATTCTTTGAAGTTGAATGAGCATTCCTGAGGGATTTTCATCGCGGCGCTGTGATGTAACGGTCCAGATATCACGAGATAAATTAGCACTCATCGACACATGATTTCTGCCATGGCGGGGTGTAAAGGGGCGGTAGAGAACCGCATGCAAGCTATGGCGCTTCTTGAGATAGGGACTTTCCCGCAACCTGGCGGTGGTTCCTTCATTGCCGGACTCCGAACGGTGGTTGTGGCTGATAGACAGGTTGAAGGTCATGGCTGATTCATGAAGGTTCTCGAACGTGATTTTATGGCTGTTGCATAGCCCTTGGTCGCTGAACCTTTGGTGGAGTCCCGAACCGTGGGGTTCAAGTGGATCTGTCTTGAGAACTTCTTCGAAGTACCGTGGCAGAATCTTCATTGATGCTGAAGCCGCAGAACTTGCAATACTTTTGCCCAGTAGGACTGAGGATGAAGCGCTCTTTATGGTGAGAGGTCGACGTCTTGGTGTTTTCGCAGATGGCATAAAGAAGAGGAATCGGTGGTTGCTGAACGCGCATTGTTGGTTCGAGAATTAGGAGCACGGATCACTGTCGTGTTTGTTACATAAACGTGGTTACTTTTCGTGCCATGAGTATCTATATCTACGGCCCAAAGGACGGATGATGCGATCCTGTGCGTAGGCCATGAGGTGTGAAATCTGTGATTGTAACACTTGACACGGAGTCATCGGGAATATGAGGATCTGGACACCGGTGACGCGTCGAGGGACGGGGGAGGTGGTTCATCATGCAGTTTCGGATTTGGTCATAAAACCATGACGTTGGGGCCATACCTCCTTATAGCACCATAGTGTCCTAGTAGCTCCCGTACTCCATTACTAGACCCCATAGCAATTCCGGGCATCTACATGCTTTCCTAACGCTGAATGGATCCATAAACGTCTATAACTCAGGAGGTTAGCAATGGAGCGTTTGAATGTCTGCACCGGATAACCCCGGTCCGCAGTTTTTGCTTCTGCAATTACTGGTGGTTCGACTATCGCTCAGCAGATGGCAGCGCCTTCCCTCTCCTGTAGGGTGTATTAATGAAATAAATTTTTCTTCATCGCAACTCGCTTCCCACACGGAAACCGCTAGGGTCTTCGTAACTGACGTCAAGACCATTTTCCCTATGCTCAAATACCATCGTTCCGTCCCAGAACGTTCTCATTCAGCCAATGTCATTGTGACCGGGCGTTGCAGGGTAGGATCTCGGACAACGTATATACAGAGATGGTACATGAATTGCCGCTGCTTGTGCCTTCCAGATCCGGCTAGTTATCTCGTCTCCAACTCCTTTCCGTTTTTATCTTGGCTTCCTTGTGTTTACAGTGTCCTGGCCGAGCCAGTCGTGTCTCAATCTGGCTCGCGTTCTGTGATCGTGCCTTCCTGGTGATTTTCATCGCTCGATCCTGGTCGGTTTTCTCGTCAGTTATACGGTCTGGCGAGTTTGTCGTCGTCTCCCCTCTGCTCACGTTTCTGTCGTCTACGGCTTCCTGTCTGTTTCCTGTCGTCTACATCTCTTGCTACTTTGTCTTCTGCTTCCTGTTGTGGTTTTGTAATCTCTGGCGCTGGTTTTGTGTTTTGTGAAAGGATATCAGAGTTTGGATGCATTGGGCTTTCGCAACGCAGGTGCTTCGTAAAGTTCTGATGTAAGGTCACATCTGCACATTGGGGGATGATTGGGAAGGCGATCAGGCCTGATCCACGAGGAAAAGTTCGGGGGGAGTTTTCCAGTGGCCACTAGATACTTGTATTTGGTTTTCGAGTAACAACGATAGCGGGTAGTGTGTTCACTCATACATAACGACCGCCTCCCGCTTTGTTTCAAAAAACATTCTTCTTGTTCCTGAAGGGTTTTCTTTCAAAAGAAGTCGATACTGTCCGTTGCCGCACAAGCTGATGCTGTTACGGACTCTGAGTGAAAAGTCTCGATTGAAAGGCAAACCCTTCGCATCGATGGTCAGTTCTTGCAGAAGACCTCCATACGTGATCGGAGGAAGGAAATCGGTGGTGGATCGGAGCCACTGGTATGCAGGGCGACCGGCTCAAAATTTGTGGGGTGTAATTTTGGAGGAGATTTGCTAAATGGGAGATTTGCTCGACCTGGATATTTCAACATTGTGGCCTAGTAAGGCCTGGCAATGCACTCATTGGGTCTGGGCATTCGGAGAGAACAACCGAGGATATGTTGGGCGGTGTTGGGTGTGTTGGATGGATGCAGGGGCTTCCGGGTTTGGATGATCAGAGGTCGAGGGTCTTTATGTCGACGTGCGGCGGGAGACGGGTCGCCGGGTAGTGGGGGTGGGAGCGGAATGGAGGACGGACGGGCACAATTCCCTTGGGTGTGCTCTGTTCTTTCGCGTATTAATGCCGCGTTTTTTACACGAGGCCCTATCCAAAGGAGGGTACTGTGCAGGTGTCATGTGCTGGCAGGGTTTGTCCTGCTTGAACTCTAGTCAGTTGAAAGGCCGTCGATTGTTCAGCTGAGGCGTTTTGGAGATTGACCCAATCCTTCCACCACGGTGGGTGTTGGACTTGGACTCTTGTCCTGGTCGCGCTGGGACATTGAAGGGTTGCTCTAGTATGAGGTTTCTTACTCCTCTATTGGTTTCTTGAGCTTGAGGTAGTCAGTGATCCTCGAGCGTTGCTTTGTCGAGATAATGAGTTGAGAGTAGGTCTTGTGTTATCATAGAGCTCAGGCATCGGTGTAATGATGGGTAATCGGATTTTGCGTGACGGGCCTATGAGCAGACAATGCATTTGATGTATGTGCAGCCGATTCGTTGCGCGATCTAACGCTTCCTCGATAGCCTCAGAGCTCGCGGTCTTGGTTCAGGCTCGCATTTCATGCCTTCTTCTCAAGGGGCGAACGAGATAGGAGGGTTGTTAAGTCAGGAAGCGTGTGGCGGAGGGTGCTTGCTGCCTGGATGCGGTGTTGAGGTGTCTGCCTTCGGTTGAGTGATGTGTACTGATATCTCTCGATATGGTGTGTTGCCAGCCGGAGTCAGTTGGTCCCTGTCGGTTTTGGAGTCCCGAATAGTGGATGTGAGAATGGCCGGAATGTGTGTCCCAAATGTTCTCAAATGTCGGACCGTCTGCCGATTGGACGAGGTGTTAATGCATGTGCCCGGCCTAGTATCCGGTTCTATTAGTGGGTTCGTTTGAGCTTGCGTTTTCCTTGTGTCGGGATTTCGTCTCGTCTTTCTAGATTTTGGGGGAGGGGTGTCTTGCTGTGATGTTATCATGGATTATATTGGTGTTCGGGTCTTGGGATCGGGTTGGGAGGGTATATGTTCATGCGATAGATGTGGTGGTTGTGGGGTGTGTTGCGGCCGAGCCCTGCGAATGGGGGGAAGTTAGCAATTCTTAGTCGCAACCCACTAGCTGTTTCAACGGCTCGTAATCTTTGCGACCGTTGCGTAGATGGGCTGTTTGACCGCAGTTCGTTGTCGGGGTCATGTCGCTCGTACTGCCTTCTTTGGCGGTTGTGGCTTGTCTTAATATTAGGTGCTCGATCCGGTATGTTCACGCGTGTGAGGACGAGTCTCCTTATGGGTGGTCCGCAAGGCTGCCATTCTTTGCTTCCGCAGAGGTGTCAAAATCGCAATGGCCGACGTGGGAAAGTGGTTCTGGATGCTTCGTCCCTTGTGTCCGACGCGAGCCCGCGTGCCCTGAATGAGCGCTGAACGTGGTGGTGGGATCTGGGTTTGTGATTCTGGGCGTTTAGATGCTGGGATTGCAACTCGGGGTAAACGTTGGGGTGCCCGGAACATAAGCAAGTGCCAGCTCTTGTTTATGTTGAATGTTCTAATGTCTCCTGTATCCTTCTAATGACAGTTGGCCAGGGTACTTTT
>MPNV01001270.1:708781-771175 GCA_013376435.1 Cyclocybe cylindracea
AAAGGAATAAAATTTGTGGAGTTTTTATGTCATTTAATACAAAGAACTTGCTCACAACTTGGCCAAAATAAGCACGCTACAATGCAGTCTACTGGAAATGGCCACCTGGTCTCAGAGGAGCCTCCAGCTGTATAAATGTATTGAAGTTATCTCATAGACCTACTATCATGTTTCTATAAGCTTTTTAGATTATGAAGAATGTTTTAACTGCATATTTCACTTAAATAGTGAAAATTTGCCATAGTTGCATATTTGACAACATCTTTTTGGCCCTTGTTTATTTCAGAATTCTGTCTCTATTTCTAATATTTCTTGGCATACTGTACCAATAGGAGTCCTCTTCCTGAACTGTCAAATTTGGGGTCACAGGGCAACCACCTCTTGAAAAATAGTTGTTGACCCGTTACCTGGATTTACTGATTTTGGAGAGCTTCGGAGAAATCCATTCATTTTATATGCTCCACATATGATAGTACATTACCCTACTTAATCACAGGAAGTTATGGGCACACGAGAGAAAACAGTTTGAGGAGTCATATTGAGAATTGCGTCATGGAGAGCGAAAATGCGCCAGAGTGACGTTACGGGCCGGAAAGTAACGTGCCGAATCCTGCCGCCAGGCGGGAGTTGAATATTTTCAGTCGAGGCTCACGGAAGTCGACTTCGCTACTCTCGCTGCTCTCGAACCAAGGATTGAGCGTACCTGGAGCTTGAAGTATGTTGGTAATTGAATATTTCTTTCTGATCGATCCCTTTGTCATCAGCTTTCGCTGTTGTAACTATAAATTCCTGCAGACCTTACCCTCTGAATCCTGATCCTCCTAAAATATGACAATTTTGTTTAAAAAGCCACACTCCCAGCATTGTTACACACTTTGCGAAATGGCACAAGTCGGGGCTTATGACTGTTCATTTTTTTGTTGTTCACATCGGACAGTGACCATTGACACTCGCTAAGTCTTCGAGAATTATGGTGTCCCCGCTGCCAGCTTCCCTGCCTTTTCAGCTGTGCCTTCCGCAGAAAAAACTCACCACTTCTCAAGCATCAAAGTACCCAGCCATTGCAGATCATTGTACCTCTTCATGGAGGCCTTTTCTTCGACAAATTCCTCCATGACCTAAGCCTTCCCGGAGAGCACAGTTCCAGGGAGATTAAATTTGAACCTTACCGGCTGGAGGGCTCGAGTTGTGGCAGATCCTGCAGAGCTGGAGCCTGGAGCCTCAGCTGACAGCCGGTGACTGCACGTGTCCCCTAGGTGTGACGCTATCAAATCCGTAAAGGGAATCTGCACTCGAGCTGGCGTTGACCCGCCTGCTGCCCCAGAATTGGATGGCTCCACCAAGGCTCAATGAAGGGTATCACCTTCAGAACATTAGGTTGAACTAGAAAATGATATCTGGGAGGGGAAGGATCATAGAGGTGTTGACTGAGAGAAAATGAATGAGGGGTAAATTTGTAGAGAAGAACAGTGTGTAAGTTCATTCAACCCTGTTTGCAAAAATATGGAATAAGTGTGTTGAAATTGAGAATAAGAGGGGTGGGGCGGGTGGGGGCGAGATAATATTAAATTAACAGACTCCATGGAGTAGTCAAGTGAAATGTAGAGGAATTGTTAAAGGAAATGAGGACGCTTTTTTGTGGTTTTATGCAGGGGAGCGGTATTCCTTTAATATCAGCAGCAAATACTGAACGCGGGGCACGCGGAGAGGCTCGTTTGAAAGCCTATATATGCTCTATAGAATTGCTGACCTTTCATAAGGATGAAAGCCTGAAAATGGTAGAGAATTGGTGCGCTCTATGCTCTTTTTAGAAAATACGCCTCTATAAGGGAACGAGCATAGTCAATATACATGCACAACTGATTTTAGCGGTCAAATTAAAGACAATACATACCCTACATATCACATAGTTTATTTGAGTCAGGGTAGCATTGAGAGGGGGGCACATTTGGTGTGCATTTCGATTTTTGGTGATGTAAAACCATTGTTTGCACCATATCTTTACAAAAATAGGTCCTTCTCTCCTGATGTTCTTGGCATGATGAGAAAGCAAAATTATGCATAATATTATCGCATAATTTACTTGCCATTTCAAAGGTGTGGTGTAACAAAATAAGCCACAGATGAGGCTAGTGGAGCCTATTTTTATTCCCCCTAATTGTCCAGATTGGGAAGAGCCACAGCCACACGGAAGGATTCCGCCCCTTTGGCGCTCGATTGCAAGCCAATGACTTCATCTTGCACAACCTTCAATACCAAAACTGTACATGATTAGACAAGATTCACCCCCCCTTATATACATTTTTTATAAATCCTTTATTAATTCTGAATATTAATAAATGAGAATAAAGTGCTTCATATGATCCCTTCCCCCAGTAACTCGGTCAATTTTGATGATTGAGGACTGCTACATAAGAAGAAAGTGAAATTCTTTAAAAAAATATAAAGAGCTCTATCAGAACAGATCTTTTATATCTGTTGTATTACTGTTCAGTAAGTATCTTACAATTGCCCTTATCAACAAGGTATTTCAATACTTAAACACCAAAATAACATTCTGCTTTGATCACGATAATGTCTTTATATACATTCAAAAATTTCTTCCACTAATGCAAGTTAAATCTTTGTCTCACGAAGTTATGGGCTGTACATTGTTGATGCCATTTGGCAGGATTTGCGTCAACGGACATCACACATCACATTATTCTGTAATCATGCGAATAGTTTAGTCAAGCGTGTGCGTGCGCACACGCTGATAAGGCGGAGATCATGTGCGTGTCGATTCCAGGCTCTTTGGGGGTAACTGGGAATCACGATGGTCAGAGGGACGATCAGTTTTTGACTTTAGCCTCTGCACGTGACATGTCATTACATAACCAATGGTGGTTCGCGACCATTGCATCTCACGCCTCACACGTTGGCATCAACAAATCAATCTCCCCTTTCCCTCCTACCACCATTTTGCATCGTCCTCATTGCGAACAGTGACCATGCCCGCCGTTCCCACTACCCCCGGCCCCTCTCGTAGTTGAGCTCTCGTATCGCCCTCTCTCCTGCCAGCACAGGCCATGCCACGAGCGCGATGAGGTCCCCCCGCCCGGGCCGTGCGCGTTGTCTGCGTTGCGCCTTCATCGTATGCCGCGCTCGTGCCATCGGGCAGCCTAAGCTGATACTGTGGATGTCGGAGTAAGGAAAGAGGAGACAGTACCTCTGTAGTTGCAGGGGATGGCAGCTCTGAGGCATTTGTGGCTGCTATCGTTGTAGAGTTGCAGTCCTTGCCCAATGTATATATCACCCTGTTCATACTTAGATAAATATGTCTCACATATATTGTCTCTCCTCACTATACCTGCCCTTAACACTGGAGTGAAAAATCTATACATACTCTACTTGTGTTTGGAATTTTGACTTAGGCAAAATTCTGGGAGTCCGCAGGGCCACAGGTTGAACATACGAACTGGTTCGTGAATTTGACTTGTTACATAATATGTTTCTATCACGTGCAGAGGGCTAAAAGTCGCCAACTGACGGCATCAGGTTACTCGTCACACCGATCGCCAGGCCCAGGCCTCTTTGGCACGTGCAGACTCCAGGCTCCAGGCTCTGCCGGGATCTGCCAGAAAATCGGATACTCTGTCAGCCGGGGAAACTGGGTTTCCAAATAAGCGATGGGGTTTCTCCGAAAAATGGGGTTTCTCAATAGTTTTATCCGCACACATGTACATCTATTAGTCATAGAGTAGAACTAGGCTTCAAGGAAGCCGACCGAGAGAGGGCACCGATCATGAACGTACATATATGGGAATGGGATTGTACTTACGGCCGTAGGTATCTACTATCTACGGCGCAAAGAATTCGAACGGATGATGCGATTCAGGGGGGTGAAATCTGTGATGTGAACTTGGACCGAGATTCTTGGGATATGAGATCTCGGACACCGGCTGACGCGTCCGGGACGAGGCGACTCGGAGGTGAGGTGATATTTTTGTCAGAGGAGGGGAATGAGAAAAAAGTGCGAGAAAAAATGCATTTCGTGATGCATTACTGGTGTCCTGAATTTGCGATCGAGGGTCTGTCGCCGTCGCAATATACGAACAAGTTCGGCCCAACTTCGCGTTGGACAGCTACTTTTGTCTCCGCCTGGTCTGATGATCATGACGAAAAAGGAAATGTTGGATATTCCTTCCGCTCCCAAGGCCGGCTGTGATTGGCTGCCGTTGGTGGGCACGTCGCCATCGCTGTCAACGGTGGACGCATCCACGGTGCGCAATGTCCGTTAGCCGTGGTCTGTAGATGGAAAATGGAGAGGGGGCAAATGTTAAACATAATTTCGATGTATTCTCTCAAAATTTGTATGTGTTCAACTCGAATATCCCGGGTGCAGCGGGTATTTCGGCCTACGGTGAAGCTGGGTTGTCCTACTAGTAGAGTGAGAAACGGGGTCAAGGTTCAAGATGTATGCAGATTACTCCCTTGCAATGTTAACGGCTCGGGCCTTGAAGCCACGGAGCACAGCATCCTGGAAGGATCATACTCGCCCACTATCTTCTGGAACCAACCAGCAACACAGACGAGGCTCCACAACGAGAGATATAAGACCCTCCGTCGGCCATACTTGGAAATACCGTCAAAGTGACGACTTCTCAACGGACGTCCATGCGGCCCTCTAGATGAGAGCAGGTCGGGTTCCCATCGAGTCGGGGGCCAACATCGGCGTCCGTGGGTAGATGGGGTGGGACGCCCTGCCCTGCTAGCCAGACTGGAGATTGGTGTTGGGAATAAGGGCCGTAAAGAGGAGGCGGTAGCGTAGTGACGACTCGTCTCAACGGAGCTGCATTGGCCCTTCTTTGCATCGAGCTGGGAGCGAACGTCGACGTTGGTGGGTAGATGGGCCGGGGTACCCTACAGTGGTGGTTGGATTGCGGACACCTGGTAACGGGAGCTGGAAGTAGGGCCGCAAGGAGGAGGCGATAGCAAGGTAATTACTCACCCCATATTAAAGCCTTTGCCGCTCGTCGACACCTTTCACCGTCCAGCAGGTGCCACCGAACGTCGCGTGAGGACGTCCTTGGCCTCGTTACCGAGCTCGGTGTCGTATGAGAGTTGCAGACCCTGGCCAGAGTAGAGTCGATGAGTAGAGCATGTCATTGGGTCGTTAACTACGAGTTTTTGAGTGCTCAGAGTCGACGAGTGAGGCCTAGTGAGGGTTTGAAGGTCCGCAAGCGCAGCCAGGATCTCTGCAGCTGATGAGCTTGGCATATAATTTTTCATTTTCGTCTGTCACCCAAGCTTCAGCCTACGATGTACTGCTGCCATTTACTTGCGCTACAATAAGATAATCACTAGCCACACTAATATTTGAGCTCGACACAAGCGGCTAGGTGAATGAGGTGGCCATTCAAGCACCTCTCCCTTCGGCGATTGGTCGACGGTTAATTTCCTTTTCCAATGACCCTCCACACAGCCCATTGTCCAGACCCATGTATTCAGTTGATAATCGAGATTGCGCACAATTCATGACCATATACTCCTTGTTTTCGAATCACGGGTTCTTTTGGGGCGTGGAGCACAATCTATCTTCATGGGTATCCTGCCAACGTTCTAGCCCTCCTCTGGCTGAAAGGAACTTCCGGAAGTTGTAACAAGTATCTCACAGATGTTGCGGATAAGGGAATCAACATATGGGCGCGATAACTTCCTCTTCGTCAGACTCTCACCTCCCTCGAAGCTCTGAAATTCTCCTGAACATGGGTACTCAGATATGTGAGCCACAGTGGACGACAAAATGCATTTTTTGTCCTCACGAAGTTGTACGCGATGCCAAAGAGGAATTTAATTTGTCATGGTAAAGTTAAACATAGCAGCCAGTGTCCAACTGAAGTCGAGGTCCCTTGATCCGTTCTTAATCGAGCAACAGACAAATCTACTCTTCTGTATTGCTAGCGATAGCGACTGGGGAAAGAACTCTCATTTCCTTCCGTAGCACGTAAGTACATCTATCTTCCTGCCAGACCTTGGCGACTCAGTTAGATTTACCCCTCAAGTCGAGGGATTCACGGTGATCCCAAGAACCCCGCACCTCTACCCCCGACTACCCGAGAAATTGGGAGACCTCTCCATCTTCTCTATTCGAAGACGTGATTACTAACCCCGCTTCCCGTTCTCATCGTCCTCTTCCCTACATACCCAAAGTTCAAACCCTTCCTATTGAGTTCTCGGGGATGACTAAGTGACGAAGCTCGTCAGGCCGCTGGCATATGGCTTCCCATTACCAAATGAATTGTGCATATCGATATTATAGTACAGAACCGAGAGCATTTACTTATCGTTTCGTCCTGAGAGGACGCGCATGCACGAGCCGCCAGATGGTGCTTGCGCGTGGTACCCCCTATCTGTATGCGCTCACTCACAAGCTCAAATCCAGCATTCGTTCGTGCATCATCTCCTCCGCGATAACCTTATCCTTAGTTTCAACTATGCCTTATCATAAAAAGAGACTTTCCGACCCTCCAAACAAGTTTTTTTTAAAAAACCTCCTTGCCTCCCTCCCGACGACATTGATCGATATGGGAATGATGCGCATCGCGACCCGTGGCGCATTTCATTCCTATCAGGATTAAGTATTTGAAAATGTGCAGGGATGGTAGTGGGGGTACCGCTTGCAATTGGGCATATGTAGGTCCGCAGGCATGTGTACTGAACGTTGGTGGGATGGATCCCTGCAGGAAACACGTACACGGAACAGCTGGATGGGACACGTTCGTCACTGCAAGGACGTCCAACCACTTGACCTACGTATGCATCATACTCGATATAATATTAACATGGCTCGTTAATCGTAAGGTCGATCACTCACCATAAATGATAGCATAATTTTAAATGTGAAGAGGCGCGGATGACCCCATCGATCGTCGAAATGATGAGCGCTGAGCGTCGATGTTGTGGATGGGACCCTGCAGAGGCGCCGATGCCGCATGCGTAAAGACGCTGATGCCAGATACGGACTTGGCATAGGAAATAAGCTCTGCTTACTCTGATGCGAGAATAATCAAAGTCGGTACGTACTAGGTGAAAAGTAGGAGAAAAGGACAGAACAATCGGAGAAAAGCCGCACTGAGTGCACGTTGGTTGGCTGTCTCTACTGTAGATCCAAGGACTAGAACCCCCCCACAAAGTCCAGGCACCACCGTGACGCGATTACTTACATGCTGCGCAGCGCAACGCGCGGACATGGACGGAAAAGGAAACGTCGAAGGTTGTTAGTCGGAGCCGGCACGGGGTTCGGAATTTACATAACATAATGTTAAATTAAACATAAAATTTGATGCGTGATGCGTGATGGGGTGTGGGCGTCAATCGCGACGCGTCAGCCGAGGGTCAATAGTGGGATAGTGGATGGGTGTGGGATAGTGGACAATGGGCGGGGGTAGGGGTGGGGGCGGGGGTCACACCCCGGGCACTGTGTCATTTAAAATTAATTCATTCATAACGGCATCGATGATGAACGTATCGTATCACCTTCCGTCATCGCCCCCACTGGCAACCAAGGTATCGTAATTTGTGGGAGCGGGAGTGGCTTGTGCTGTGGGGACACAAGGTTTAAGCTTCTGTCTTACTTACGTCCTCGTCTTCGTCTTCGCCTTCCGTTGGTCACTGGAGTGCTGTCAATTCTCGGTGCTTGGATCATGATCAGAGCTCGAGGTAGGGCCGCGTTTGCAATTATTTAGCAGATACGGGCCCCCAGGTAGCTGCTCTATACATAGCCTGAATGAACGGATAACGGAACGCACGAGCGCCAGTGGGGAGTGGGTTATTACATACCGTAGCGCTGAAGATAAGGAGGTATGGAGCCCACCGTGGAGATAAAGACAGAGGCGAAGATAACCCTCCAGTGGGGTTGGGGAGAGATAAATTGCCAGTGTGAGGTATGGAGCCAATTAAAAGGGGCCAATTCAAAAGGTCAACACTGATAGGTCGAAGGGGGGATAACGGCAGCCTTGCACGCGCACGCATATCATGTACGCAATACGCTGAGAGGACGCACTGGCAGTGGAAGACTGCGCAAAAATAGTTCAGAGAGCAATGGAGGAAGGAAGGGAGCAACTAACTACCGTTGAATCGATTCGAGAGGGCTTCGGGGATGAGACAAGCTAGAACCCCAGACGCTGTTCGCAGTGCCGGCAGTGATATGTTTACACGGTGGAAGGAAATAGAAGGGGCATATAAGCGCATCGGGGCGTGGAGAGAAGTGCAGGGTATGACGTGACACTACCTTACAGAAAGGTTACGCCATTGACGTCTTCAGTGAGGAACAAAGGAGAAGACGGCCTGAGGTCAACGCTCAAGTACGTATACTCGAGAGGCGGGTTATTATCGACGGCGGGAACTTGAACTCGAGACCAAGGACGTCGACCAAGGCCCGTAGACGGGATCCGTGCGTCAAATATAGCACCGTCGCCTCGAAGCCTATGTGAGCTGAGCGCGGCAGAAAAGCATTGCAAGCCAGCGTGCTCAGAGTATCAAACTCAAGCTCACGCCTCCCCGTGGATGTAGTGGCGCGTGCGCCACACGCTGACGCACGAGGATCCCTGAGAGATAGAGTACCGATAGCCTAGCCAGGAGATACTGGCTTGATAAGAATAAGAACGTGTTGCCGGCGTCATCTCATCTGGCTCTACTGACAGAGAAATGGATAGTCGCCGGTGAGTGGGTGTCGTGACGCTCAAGTAAGCCTGCACCTGGACACATATATAATTATTACTCATGATCATAGAGTAGAACTAGGCTTCGAGGAATCCGACCAAGAGAGGGGAGCGATCATGAACGTACATATATGGGAATAGGATACTTATGGTCTAGTGGATGATGCGATCCATGGGCCGTAGGCCGTGGGTGCGTAGCGAAATCTGTGATACCGATGCGGTTGTGAGATTGGACCGAGAGTCTCGGGATATGAGATCTCGGACACCCCTTGAGAACTCGGACACCGGCTGACGCGTCCGGGGACGAGGTGGTATTTTTGTCGTAAGAGGGCAATGAGAGAAAAGTGCGAGAAATGCATTTCGTGATGCATTACTGGTGGTGATCGAGGGTCTGCTGTCGCCGAAATGACACGAAGGAGATTTTCTGGAAGGCTTTACATAGGAGCGGAAATACGACGCAGAGCTTAGAGTTCTCAGCTGGCCTGCTGGGAGGCAAGCAGGATGTTGTATCATCGATGACCTCAGGATTCGAGCGCTGTGTCATCGATGATGAGCCCGACGGAAGACTGCGGCGATAAAAAGCTACTTGCGGGGCCTTCACAACCTCGCCTCGCCTTGTTCCAGCCCTATTCCCCAGGTTTCCCCAGGCGAGACACGCTTTGTGGCGCCTGCGACACGGCAGCGCAGAGGAAGACCCGAGAGAGGAAGCTTCCTCGACTCTTCCGGCTTGGCAGGATCGGGCGGGGAATCAGAGATAGGGTTCCTCAGGCTTCAGCTCGTCGCCTTTTATGGGCATCGCCTCTTGTTGCCGTCGGATAAGATTTCGCTCGCTCGATCTGTGGCATCTCACCACCACACGTGTGCCTGGGCAGAACTGAACAGACAGAAGATTTGGCGAGAAGAGATTTGATACGAAGGGACCTTGGGGGGGCTTGGCCGCACCGCACCGCGCTCTGGGCCCGTTGATAAATATTCAAACTCAAACGAGTGTCTGGGTTCGAGATTGCGCCTTTGCACCCCACCCCGCCCCTCTCCTCTCCTCTCTCAGAGCCAATTTTATATTCCCGCTAATTCTTGGAGGGCCCCTCTCTTTCTTTCGACTTGCACCCTCGATCGACGTCGCGCGGAGAGGAGAACGAGTGACGACGAGGCTGCATTCATAAACCCCGACGACGAGCGAGCCCGGCATACCCTGGTCTCTGCGCTACCCCCGAAAGGCGCCCACCGCCGACACTTATACTCCCTCTCGCGTTCCGCGCCAGGCGGTCCTTTCTGTCTCCCCGAGAACCCGACGCGTCTTGGACCAGGACCAGTGGCATTCATCTATGTAAGCACGCTTATACGCCTAGTCAGCCACCCACCCGCTCACTCCAACCCCTCTTTTTCTTTCTCTTCAGCCTGACCTTCCTGCTCCTCTAGATGATTGCAACGCTCACACAGACGCACAGGATGCCTTCCGGGACGACCACCACCACGACCCACGCCTCGCGCAACGCCAACGGGGCGGGGGGCCCGCTGCCTCTCATCCCGCGACGCCAGTCATCCACATCCTCCTCCACCACCTCCTCAACTTTCTCCAGTTCGTCCCGTGGCACACTCCAGACCTCGGCCTCGCTGCCCGCCTTGTCAGCCACCGCCTCCTTTCCCTCCTCCACCTCGCCCTCGCCCTCGCCCTCGACCTCCTCGTCTTTCGCCCGCACCGGCACCCCTAGTCCTACATCCACAATGCAGACGACGACCATCACGACCATCACACCCGCCACACCGCCACGAGACGAGTCCGACTCTTCTACCACGACGACGACCACCTCGACCTCGGACGGGACGCGCCCCACCATACGTACGAGGCGCGTCCGCGGGGTGCGGCACGGGCACGCCCCTGGTACCCTTACCCAGCCGTTGCAGGCGGTGTGCCCGCCGGAGCTCAGCACGCCGATACCTACGCTCGCTGCTGCTGCTGTGGCGGCGACGAGTCCAACCCCCGGCTCCAGTTCCAGTGCCAGAAACAATATCGGGAACGGGAACAGTGGCGGTACCCCTGAGTCTGCGTCGCGCCCCACCACCGCGTCTGCATCTGCACCCGTCTCGTCTGTCTCAGCTTCAGGATCAGGATCGAGACACCTCCTATACACCCCCGGCATGCCTCTGCGCCTGAGCGTCGACGCGCTCAAGGCGGGGCGGTACAACCACAACCACAACACCAACAACAATGGCGCAAGTGAGACACCTTCCTCTTCCGCCTCCGTCCAAGGCCTGCGCTCCCAACCCGCGTCCGCCTCTGCCTTGCACACCTCCTTCCCCTCCTCCCTATCCGTACCATCGACCACCTCCTCCCTGTCCGTGTCATCCGCCACCACCTCCTCGCCCGCGATCGTGCGCAAGAAGTCCGGGCAGCTCGTCAAGCCGTCCCTGAAGCCCTCGCGCTCCTCCACGCCTACGCACCCCACCTTCCTCTCTCCCTCTCCCTCGCCCTCGGCCTCTTCACACAACCCCAACCCCAACCCCTCCTTTCCCTCCTCTTCCTCTCTGTCCGTCCAGACCCACACTCTCGCGTTCCCAGGGCACCCAAGCAAGTCCGAGCCCTCCACCCCCTCCTTCCCTATCCCTAACCCAATCACACCCACGACACCCAAAGCAGTCCACTTCGACGCGCAGCTCGAGCACGTGCGGCTGTTCCTCGCGGAGCAGCGGCCGACGGCGGTGTCGAGAGATGGCAGTCCGGTGCACACCGAGACGGACGGGGAGGAGACGAGTGGGACGGATAGTGATTTTCCGCGGTGGATTTATGGGACTGGGGGGGTGGGGGGAGGGTATGGGGCGGGGGTCATTTATGGGACTGGGGGGGTTGGGGCGGGGTATGGGGGCAAGGGAAAGGAGGAGAGGCGAAGGGGGGAAAGAGGCGAAGGAAAGAAGGAGGGCGCCAGGGAAGGTGGGAGGCTGGTGATGCACCTGGCGAATATGCCCTCGAGCCCGGGGTGGAGTCGGGATGTCGTCCTTGAGTCGCTGGTGCTCTCTTCTCCCTCCTCCTCTCCTTACCCCTCCTCCTCCTCGTCTTCATACGCACCACCGCAATCGCAAGCGCACGACGCAGGCGCGACGACCATCACCGGCACGATCCGCGTGCGGAACCTCGCATACACCAAGCTCGTCGCTGTGCGCTTTACCTTCGACGCGTGGCTTACCACGTCGGAGGTCGCCGCGCGCTGGGCGGAGTCGATCTCCGCGGAGTGGGACCGGTTCGCCTTCGTACTTCGTGTGGGCGAGGGATTAGGCCTGGGTCTGAACGGGGGAAATGCACAGGGACAGGGACAGGGACAGGGCGAAGGGCGAGGGAAGGCACAGAGGAGGATGGAGCTTGCGGTGAGGTATACGGTGGATGGCAGGGAGGTGTGGGATAATAATGGGGGTGGGAACTATGTGGCGACGTTTGTGAGGGAGGGGCTTCCTCTTCCTGCTGCTAGGGGTTTGTCCTCGTCGGCGTCTGGTTCTTCCTCGTCGGCGTCGGATAGGGAGGAGAGGAAGGAGAGGGAGGCAAGGAAGGAGAGAGAGGCCAAGGCGGACCTTGCGGACTTGAAGAGCAGGCTGGAGAAGGTCGCTGGTGGTACCTCTTCTTCGACCGCTACGTTTGCGACGACCGCCGCTGCTGCCTTTACCTCTTCCTCTTCCTCTTCCCCTACCTTTTCGTCTTCCTCTACCACCACGAAGTTCCTGCACCAGCAGTACCAAAACCTAAACCAGCAGTACCAAAACCAGCAGTACCAAAACCAGCACCGCAGACAGAGCCGCACGCAGGACGACGCGAGCGCGGCGTTCAAGAGCAGCGCGTCGTTTGCGTCAAGGTATGATTTTGCGCACTCGCTGAAGAGCGCTTGGAGGCCCCCGCCTGTTTCGAATGGGGGTGGTAGTGGTAGTGGTAATGCGAAGGGAGGCCTGGGTCTGCTGGGCCAGCACCATCGCACGCACTCGTTCCCTGCGAGTCGGGGCTCTTCCTCTGGTTCTGCCACTTCCGCTTCGTACAACCTCTCTGCGTCGTCCAACACCAACACCAACCCCAACACCAACACCACCATTACCTCCAACACCACCCCCAACCCCCATTCCAACACCAACGCAAACACAAGCTCAACCTCAAGCTCCATCCCCTGGCCCCAAAAAGCGCCTTCGGACCCGTACGCGCTCCGTCGACCCGCGTTGCCAAGGATCTCGAGCTCGGGTTCGGCGAAGCAGCCGGAGAGCGCGAGCAGGAGCCTGGGCTCGCCGCGCGATCGTGGTACGAGCGAGGATGTGGATGCGGATGTGTTCCGCGGGGCGAGGATGGGGGCGGTTGAGAGGGAGCTGGAGGAGGTGCCGTTCGTCGTTGGACCGCCGAAACCTCTTCCGCAAAGGAAACAGGAGAGAGGGGCGAAGACGCACCATCGGGGCGGGTACTTTGACCTTGTGTTCCCTTCGCCGACACCAGGGGGCAAAGGTGCGGGTGCGGGTGCGGGTGCGGGTGGAGGTGGGGAGCCGCAGAGGTTCAATTCGTTCCCGCCTGTTCGGGGAAGTGGGAGTGGGAGTGGGAGTGGGAGTGGAAGTGGAGCGCTCTCGCCTTCGCCTTCACCTGCGACGAGGAGCCCGACGGAGAGCCCAGTACAAAGCCCGACGATCTCGACACCGACGCCGCTTTCTGTGCCGGTGTATAAGTTTGATGGGTTGCTCGCGCCGCCGCCCTCCACCTCCATCGTTGCCTCTACCACAGACGCTGTCTCAGCCACACACCCCGCGTCCGCGCCGCTGCCCACCCCAACCCAGCCCACCCCAACTCGGCCCACCCCGACCCACCAGATCACCCCGACCCACCAGATCTCTCGCGACCCAAGCACCGACACCACCACCTCCACCAGCAGCACCGACACCACGTCGTCGTCCAGCGCGCTGTCGACGCCGTCGATGGTTACTCCGTCGAGCTCGCGCTCGAACACGCCGTCGCCTACGCCAGAGATGTTCATGCGGGGGCTGGGGGTGCCGATGGGGGGGTGTGGGGTGCCGATGGGGGGTCCTGGCTCCTCCTCCGACGAAGAGGATGGGAAGGTGGATATGGAGATGGGAGGGAAGGAGAAGGAGAGAAGGGGGGAGGGAGGCCAGCAGGCGATGGCGATGAGTGTTAGCCCAGAGGCGCATTATCGGCAGTTTCTGAACAAGTACGTTCTGTGCTCTTTTAAATTTTCTTTAGTTGAATGGTCACTGACAACGGGCTCGAGCAGATTCTGCTTCTTCACAGGACCCAACTCGGCGTACGCACCCGCGTCTGCGCCGTCCTACCCCTCGTACAACCCCGCGCACCCATCCTACGCCTCCGCGCACGCGTCCTACCACACCCACACCCACACCCACGCCCACACGCACCACCCAACCTCTCACTCCACACTCGGCGACGACGACGACATCCCGCGGACGCACTCCGCCTCGTCCATCGAGGAGTTCCTCTCGGGGCTCTCTCCGCGGCTCGAAGCACTCGCTGCATCCGGGCGTGCGGAGCGGCGGCCGACCTCGCCCACGCGCTCGTCGAGCCTGGACGATCTGATGTTGAGCCGCAGCACGAGTGGGAGCTTGACGCCGACGCCGAGCGTGTCGCGCTTGTCGGTGATGTGATGTGATGCGATGGTGGGTGGGCGGAATTAAACAAAATTGACGACGACGACGTTCGTTCTTTCGTTCGTTCGTCGACCTACCCTTTCGACTTTTTTTTTTCTTTGAGTTTTTCGATTCGAGTTCGATTCTTGCCTTCTGAGGATTCAGCAGCATCGTGTACCACCACCACCACCACCAACACAACGAGCCCGCCATCCATTCGAGATTCGGTTTATTTATTCCTCGCTCCTGTTTCCTCTTCCCTCCTTCCTTTCTTTCATCATCCTTTTTTCGTCTTTATATCGATATCTTTATTCCATCAGGATATACGTATATACACTACATCTTCGCTCGTCTGTCTCTTCATATCCATCAATCTCAACCACATCAAGTCCCTCTCCGTATACATATGTCTCTCCATCTTCATCTTCATCTCCCCATTCATCTCCCCCTCCTCCTCCGTCCACGTCTTACCTCTCCGTCGGCGCTTACTGCGTCTTTTCTTCTCGCCCCCTCGATATATCCGGGCGAATGGTGTACGAATACACGTCGATAACGCATTTAGTACCGCATATATACTGTAGTACTACGTCACGTACGGACTGCACACATTATGTACGAATTGTTGCAATTTTACGAGCACGGCTTTTTTTCTCTGTGCATGTTCTGTCATGTCAGGCACTGCGCACACGAATGTAATGTCTTTGAATGTCTTTCGCGTTTTTGTCTGTCAGTACTTACTCACGATATCATCCTGATAAGACCAGACCAATTGGCAATTTCGAATTCAAGTATGTCCTATCAACTTGCTTCGTTCTATTGATATCTGCAAGAACGAGCGTAAGAACGTCAACTCGATGTCAAGCTGTAGATATGCAGATAACGACTGAAAAATAGCGAGTTCTTGTTTGTCTATCTATTCTAGGTTTACCTGCTAATTCGAGAAGAGATTCACGGGATGGAAAGTCTAAGAATCCTGCGCCCCTGTACCGCAAATATAAAACTCATTCACACACACTCACAAACCAAATACACTGCCCCACAAGCCCTACTATCCGGAGTGACGTTGCGGCTCATTTCTGAGAAGTAGATGAATACGCTAAACATACTTCCGCAAGTTTGTGCCTCTAATGCTAAGCACATCGGTCAGCCCCAACCCTTCCCTTTCTGCCTCGACTCGTAACTCCAGCTTACCTAGACTGACGGCACATCTCCCAACCCCATCTGCCAGTGGACCCTTCCTCTCACAGAAGAGTATCGACAACGACCAACCGTCANGAAGTCTTGATTCCTTCGCGAAGCGCTGAGATTGTGATACACTTAGACTCCCAATAATAATTGCCCATGAAATCCGTCTCTGCTTGAGGACTGGCTGCGGTCGGTGCCATCCACTCCCGCTGGGACCTCAGAAGGCAGCCAATCACAGGCCGCCTCGGGAGCGGAAGGGATGCATAACATTTCCTTTTTCGTCATGATCATCAGAGCGAGCCGTGAAGGAGCGAGCCAATCACCTTTGAGTGAATTCTAGTGGGTTCTTTGTAGCACAGGTAGATACGAATACCGGCTTGAAATCGTTTTGCCCTTCAAGCAAACAGCTGAATAGATTATTAACTTGGCGTCAGTTGCGTTGTAGTTGGAAATTCGAGCAGTCTTCAGCATAAACTGAGACGCCCGAACTGCTTCTTCGGCATTCCCGCTACCTCTAGGTGGTGGGTCTTAGGGTGGAGCCTTCGATGTGGGACGCAAGATAATGAACGACGCTCAAGTTATCCTGGATTGGATATGATGAGCGTCGCAATTATTCGAGCTATGATTTGTATTGAAAACAAGTATCTTGATTACATACAAAGCACCGATTTACCGGTTTTACAGACAACTAGCGGGTACTGTGGTGCGCCTTACGCTCGTTCTCGACTCGAAGACACTGAATGCCTTCAGAGCAACAGCGATGCGAACACACAGGCTGTTCCATTTGAAGGCCATTTTGTTGGAAGCGCCTGTCAAGGTAGATGCTGCGACCAACCTGTTGGGTACCAGTGCTGAGCGCTGAAAGCTGAACTTGAAAGTCAAAGGTCAATAGGATGTCGGGAAATTCCGATAAGTCCTAGCGTTCTGTCGGTCCCGAGAAGCCGATCGCGTTGCCATTGTCCAAATACTTCATCGCCAGTTGCATTCAGGGCGTAGCCTTGAGATGCGTTTACCATGGCCCATCGTACTCGGAGCACTACAGGAAAGCTCAGATTATTGGGGTGACTTATCCCGCATAATGTAAGTACTAGTACATAAATACAGATTGCATAGATATACGACTCGGACTTGCAATTCGATCACGAGCTTTTTTTTCTGCGCATATTAATATTATTATTATGTATTGCCAGACGAGTGGGGTGTATTTAAGGGTTGTACTCGGCAGAACTTCTACTCGTAAGTTATACAATAGGACGCCCCCCCCGAACTTCGTAATAAATCGTCCGGAACACTCCACTTGTTGCAGGCCGGCAGGAAGACTCGACGGTTTGGAAAAATCTCATTCCCGTGCGCATTAGTAGGTACTTATCAACTGCTCTATCGCCCTACTCCTCGGCGAGAGCTGGGATTACCTGCCAAGTTTTCAAGGATCTCAAGAATCCTACGCCTCTACCTGGAAATCGGAAAGCCTCTCAATAATCTCTTCGCGAAGACGTTGTTACCTTCCTCTCGCCTCGAAGAACTGCGTGGAATCTTCTCGTCCAGAGACGGAGAGAACACGGCCCCGGCCCCATTCTCTTCCCGATACAAGCCCGCTGAGCGCTGAACGCTGACCTCCCGAGTCCCGAGACTTGAATCCGGGCAGGACGGCCACCTCTTGGGTGCATCACGCCAGCCGATATCGCGCAGAACATAACCACGAGTAGTCCCTCCACCACAACCGTAACGTTCACAAAGATATGAAAGTTCATGGGACTGAGGCCAAGCGCAGATCGGACCTTTTTGGAACCTTGTGCGCCACTGTGGGTAATCCAAATAAACACACCCAGTCACCTCTAAGTAGTCCTAAGCACACTTGCGAATGCTTCGAGGAAGGTCAGATACTGACAAGAGGGGAAGAGGATCTAGACAGGCTGGTGGGATGTCCTTCGGGGCTAGAACTGCGAGTTGTGGGACAACTGTTAGGTCGGACCGTGAAATCATGATGTGAAGACAAGGTGCGGCTCTCCTACCCCGCACCCAAGAGCCCGAGAAGGCGAAGGCATCAAGGGTCCTTTCGAATAACGAACGTTGGAAGAGTGGAACATTTAAATTCGATGTCCTAAAGGGGGTGTTGTTTATCGCCCCCACTTGCTCATCCCTTCATCCGGAACGGATATGGAAATGTGTGGACGTCTGTGAGAAACTTTTTGCGACTTCTGGGTGTCCATTTCGGCCCGAGGAGGGCTAGAACGTTGTTGGGATAACGACGAAGGTAGATTGTGCTCCACGACCGCAGGGAACCCGAGATTTTGGGTGAAATAAATAGGTTAAGGATGGTGCGGGATCTTTACCATTAAACGAGTGAACGAGTCTAGACAATGGGATATGTGGTGGTTCGGTGAAAGAGGAAATTAGTCGTCGACCAATCGTCGAAGAGGAGTGAGGTTCCGCCTGCACAACGATGCCATCCGCCTGTGAGTTGGCGTTGAGCTTGAAGATGATTATAGGCACTAGTTTCTTTCAGTGTGAAGCAAGGAAGTGGCGGCTATAGCTTGTGCTCTGAAGCCCCAATGGCAAGGGAAGAACCATATGGTGCCAGTCCTCGTCAGCACAAAATTCTCGCTACGCTTGAAGGCACCCCGGCTCAGGCCTCACTCGATTCTAAGTACCCAAAAACTCGCCGTTAACTACCCAAGTACATTCCACACCCAACAACTCCATTCTAGCCAGGACCCAAGACCCGTACGCCGTCCTATCGAGCTCGGTGACGAGGACACGTCTGCCATTCATGGCACGCGGCTGCATCTGTAGTAAGGCGAAAGCAGGTATTGATGAGCAGTCACTGGATGAAATACGTGGTGAGTACATACCTTGCTACCGCCTTCTCTTTACGGCCTTGGTTCCCAATACCAGTCTCCAGTCTGGCTAGCAGGGCAGGCGTCCTAGCCCATCTACCCACAGACGCCGATGTTGGCCCCCGACTCGATGGGAAGCCGAACCCCTCTCATCTAGAGGGCCGCATGGAAGTCCATTGAGAAGAGTCGTCACTTTCCCGGTCTATCCAAATATGTTTGACTGTGGGTCTTATATCTCTCGTTATGTGTTGCTGGTTGGTTCCAGAAGATAGTGGGCGAGGTATGATCCTTCCAGGATGCTATGCTCAGTGGCTTCAAGGCCCGAGCCGTTAGCATCCCCTCTGTCTACGGACCATGACTGACGGACACTGTTGAATGTTCGCCGGGATCCACCTCCACTGTTGACAGCGAGGCCAACGTCCACACCAACGGCAGCCAATCACAGCCAGCCTCGGGAGCGGAAGGAATGTACAGTATTTCCTTTCTCGTCGTGATCGTCGGGGCGGGCCAAGCGGGCCGGGAGGCAGTAAGCAACTGCTGGACGACTGTAGTTCAGACCGCGAGGACTGCTCATGAGTATGTGATGTGTTCGCGGGGCTAGTAGATGATGATACAAGGAGTCTTCGCGAGGGTTTGGGGGTGACAAATCAAGAATTGGCCAACTTACGCTCTGTTCTGAGGCGAACTCATTAGCTGCTTCAATGCTTATCTTTTGCCTACTAGCTATATTTAAGTAAATTACATTGCTTTGTGTTCAATACACTTTTTCAACTAGATTTCCCCCTTCGTGACTGCCGAATTTCGTCTTTGCGGCACGATGAGATCAGTGGCAGTGCACCTTCCTTACATGGAACATCGGTGATGGCCGATATATCACGTGTGTGGACCAATTAACAGGCTGAAGTTCTCACGGGAACCGTTGAACGTTGAACACTCATCCACCATGTTCAGTGGTAAGAAGTCCCAGCAAACCCTTGCGCGCGAGGAAAGAGCACAACGTCGAAGCCTGAAGAATATACCTAGTGCTACGGGAGCATCCACACCAGCCTTACAAGATCTCGTCGTCGTGAACTGGGTATTCTTGCCACTACTCGACTCGGAATCGTGCAACGTGGTTGAAATCCCGCGTTCCTTGTTCGAAGGGGTATCGAAAAACGCGAGGAATAAGTTTGTCAAGGAAATTCTCAACGACTATAAATTCCATGCAGAAGCAGCATCAATCAAGTTCCACAAAGTAAGTGTGTTATAACTGAGGTCGATGTTGGCTCTCCGTGACGTTTTTTAGGTTGAAGGAGATGTCAATCTCGAGGAAACTTCGAGAAGTGGTTGGGAGAGGGATCAAAAATTTGAGTTCATTTATCCATCGGAGAGTCTTGCCGAGACCATAGGAGACAAAATCAAGAACAGGCGTATTGTCCATCTGGCCGTCAACGCTCTGAAGGAGGCTTCGATTATGGAGACCGAAGATGTGTCAGAGCTGCCTGAAATTAGACGTGCGTATCTGACTGCTCGTTCCTCAGCACAGTCTGATGCTCTCTTTATGCAGGATATCGCGCTCTTGTTCGTACACCTGGGAAACCGCCATCGACTGCTGCCAAGTCGTCAGAATATAAGAAAGCTCAAGAAGACCTGGCCACTGCGATACATGACGGCCGTTACGCTAAAGGAGGCTCGACCCAAGCCCCACCTATCGAGATATTCCATCCCGTCTTCGGAGACTTCCTTCGCATCGTTAGTGACAAAGGTCATCAACCTTCCGTCGAGGATATACGAAATGTCCAGGAGCTCTCCAATTTTCTGTCGGAACTTGATGACACGAACGAGACTAGTCGGAACGTCCGCACCCGCGGGGTTCTGAGCAGAATCCTGGGGGTTGAAATCTGCGACGAGGGCGACGCCGATTCGACCCGGTCGGATGGTGTTTACACAATTATGGTCGGGGACAATCGCATTCCTGTGCTACTCAGAGAATTCAAGAAAGAGCTAGGTGAAGGATCCTGCGATCCGAGTACCCAGGTGGCTTTCTCGATTAGGCGATCATGGCTCCAAGACGAAGTGAGTAAACCCATTTTTCGTATTCTTGACACTGCATCTGACTCGTCTGCTTTCTCAATAGAGAAACGAAACTCGTGATCGATGCTGCTGTCCTACCTTTCTCCTGGCTGGCGGTGGTCCTTGGCTATGTGTAATGGGTTCTGTGCTTACCGACAAGGTCATTGTTCAACGACTCACGGACATGATGTGGCTCTCCCAATCATCTTCGGAAGAGGCAGAGCGTATGTACAAGGTCGCTCGCGTCCTCTCTGCCTTACGCAAGTGCCTGAAGGCTTTGACTGAATACTACCGCGAGACCGCCCCTCGCATCCCCCCCGTCACCAAGGGCTCACCCCACCCTCGCTTCTATCCCTATCCGAGCTCGTACCAAAGTGATATCGGGCCGGTTACATTCCAGTACCTCGAATTCTTGGAAGAACGCGAAGATTGTGTCACTTTTCGCGCAAAGACAACACCCTCTAATGAACCCGTGGTCGTTAAGTTCGTTTTAGCTTACGGCCCTGAGGTGCATCACTTTCTGGCAGAGAAAGGACATGCGCCTCGCCTCAGATACTATGGTCCGCTTCCGAATTCATATAAACCCCTACCCCAATCGCCTGTTACCGAGGGTGCTCCTCCTGGTCTGACGTTTGGATCTATGAATATGGTGGTCATGGACTATGTCAACTCAGCAACGAACCCCCCACCGGACGCCCGCAAACAGGTAGAGGACGTTCTCGAACTCCTGCATCCTGCAGGATATGTATTTGGAGACCTCCGCAGCCAGAACATCCTCTTCGATTCCGAAGGCAAGGTCAAATTCATCGACTTCAACTGGACCGGTCGGTATGATGCGACTATCAAGGATGCTTCCGGAGTACCTGCGCGTATTCAAAGGCTTATCGACGAGAAATCTGTTGGTTGGGTGAAGCCTAAGGAGGGTTACTCTCACTACCCCTATAATATAAATTTGGATCCTACAATCGGTTGGCCGAAAGATTTAGGTCCGCTGCAATCGATTCGTCCTGCACATGATTGGTACATGTTGGAAAAATTACCTTACTAGCCTACACCATTCTTGACACATTTTTCTTTGGAATATATAGCATACCATCATCTACGACTATACACTATCTACCATGTACACTACGCCGTATTCATCATCATCACCATCGCTCCTACATGGCCATCCTCGCCATCGACTGCTCCGAGATTCCTTCGCTCTGCTTCCCTTTCATCACTTTCTTCCCCGCATCAATAAATCAACCACCTGTCGTCAAATTTCCAACGTCTCATTTCCCTCTAGTTTCCCGCTCGTTCACCCTTGTACCGTCAAGGCTCGTTGAGTGTGATGGAGGTTACAATACCATCAACCGAGAAGGGAGGTCTTTCTTGTCCGGGTTGTTAGGCGGGTGGGGCCTAGAGGGCACGTTCTCTCCTCCTACACTCTACGCTTTCGTCCATCCACCTTCCTTCCTTCCTTTTTTCATGTGCATCAAATCTATCCCTCCTTTCTCTCGAATCTCCTGTCCTCTATTCCTCGCCTTCTTCCCTGCTTTACCTTCCGTCATCTTCGGGACAGTTCCAAGTTCCACTGCACTTTGAACAGCGGGTCGTCTTGACGCTGGAGCATAAATAGAATGAAATGAGGAACACTGCAAATGTGCTGACATCACCGTTCATCGACCGGAAATCACAAACAATCAAGCAAACTAATAGCCACATTGCATTCAGGTTAACGATTATCCCGAGGCTGAGGACCTGAGATATCAGCTTAAACTCGAATATCGACTGACATTTGACGTTGAGAGCCCTAAGTCAGCCCTTAATGCGTATATGATGTACCACCTTACTCGAACAATACCAGGATTTTCAGCATCGCGAAAGTCCCTGAGCTCGAACGTCATCAACACGAGCGAGTCGAGCCTCTTTACTCCTTAGCGCCGGTCGTTTCAAACCTGGACCCCGAGCTTCAAGACCTCGCATGCTCGATGGTCGTTTCTGGTTTTAAAATGAGGTCGGAGTCAGAGACGAAGGAAGGAAATCGTTCCGAGGACTTCCGATTGTTGAGTCATGTGCGAAAGACCTGCTCAAGTGCGATTGCGTCGTGCATGATACCACAAGGAAGCCAGTCACAGGTGAAATTTTTAGCTCAAGCTTTGAATGGAGAACTTGCGGAAGACCAGTACAATATGATGGGCGCTGATCTTCATTCTGCTTCTATATAAAACCCGACAACACTACTCAAACAGAGGGAAGACTCCCGCGAATGTACGGTAACCGCTATCTGGTCTAATTGGCACCCTCAGGTGCTGTGATAAAGCGTTCTCGACACCGTTGTCTGCACGTGCAAGGGGGCTGATGCTGTAACCGAAGAAGATGGAACAAGGCCGGGTTAAATTTTATTTTTCTTGAACTTGAGTCACAGACCCTGCATTCTCCTAGGTTAGAATGATACCCAAAATAAGACTTATTCTCAGTTGAAGTTTTCGAAGATTACACGAAACCCGAAGTGTCATCATAAACGAGATTACGAATGGGCCACTCCAAACGGTAACTCATTGCGGGCGCCTATCTCAAGCGCTTGGCACTTGCCCGCAGATCCGCAACCGAATGCACCCACAATTCTTATCAATTCCAAATTGTGGCGCACCCCCCGATCGCGCTATTTCATTTCCCCAATTTGAAATCGTAGCCTAGGCGCCGTCGACTTCGACTTCGATATTGAGTCCTCCCCCGCTCCCGCTTCTGGCAGTGATCAGGTCCTGATCGGGACGATCGACAGGCGGGTATGCTAATTCTGGATGATGGACCATTTGCCAAGGGGTCGGAGGGGGTGAACCCTCGATTTTGTTGTCTACAGTCATACCTTCGGCCTCCCAGGAGTACATGAGAAGGATTTCGTAAACGTGTCATGACCTCCGCGGAATTCATCCAGTTTCCTTGCAAAACTGTAGTCAGCAGATGAAATTTTGCGCCTGAAGAGTGCTATGCTTCTTGATCCCCTCGGACAAGTCTCCTTCATCATTCGCGATCGCACTGTAGAATTGTGGAGTAGCCTTATCACGCCACATTTTCGGACAATTCCCGTCCAGTACGAGTATGAACCAACCTCTTCTAGGCTGCCAGAAGGCAAGGGACATTCGGAGCAAAGGACCGCTCAGCGCAAAAAATGTTGACGTGCGGAGATAGGTTTCCCATTCACTCCACGCAGTGGTTTGCTTGGGGTCCGATGTCACTGGGAATGAGAGGATTGGGTAGCGAAAACTTATTCAATACTTTGAGCTCAGCCTGAGCGGTTGGGCTAATAACCTGACAGAAATTCTGTGCTCAGCAACTTGAAATCACCCAGCAAGATGCCATGTATACTCGCCTCGAAATAGCGACGATAAGCTTCAAAGGGAACCAAAAGTACATGTTCAGTGAGATTTATCTCCGAGATAGTCTGCTGTCTCGCTCCTGGACATTTCCTCTGCCCGGCGCGGCGCCGTGCCATCGTACAACTGCATAATAGAAGTTATTAGAACTTCCCCAGAGCCGAAATACACATGGACATATTGTAGCGTGCCAGAAGTCCGTAAAGTGCTTAAAGCTGGGGTAATGAAGCATCTACTGGACCAAATATAGCTGCTTTCCCCCCCTATGCGGCTTCTCTGGCCCATGGACCCGAGCTCTTCACATGAAAGACCATGGTTTGATTTCATTGCGCGTACGGCTACCTATCTACGAACTCAAGGTATTTCTCCGAGGTTCCAAAAGAGTGCCACGCACCTTGAGGCTTGAGGTCTACCAGGGGCCAAGTACGAATGCTGTTCCTTCCTATTCCAGTGTTCATGAGCTCTAAAAGTACACACGCCGGCGCCGAAGATAAGGTAAGGTATGCGAGTAATAATACACTAAATGATACACTAAATGATAGAGGCAGGAGGAAACTGTACCTGAAGTCCGTGAGTCCATGCGTAGCTGGCAGAGCCTATGAATAAGGTGACATGAATATGTAACCGCATAATCGTACAATTTTTGTCCGCAACAAAGGAACAAACGGGGAGGCCCATTCGGCGAACGTGGGGCAGAAGCTGGATGGCATGACCATCTCATCTCGCTTCCAGACGCCCAGAAGGCGGGCGCTGGGGGTGTTATCACGCTTAACACATACGTGGGAGTTACGGAAACGCTGGTGGTTATTGGTAGCCGTCGACAACTCCGTAAGGAGCTGTTAGAACGCTGTTCTCTGGGTAGATGTACGAGCTCGAAGATGGGGGCTGTTGCTTGGCGGGGTTGACGTTCGAGTAGAGTGGTGCTGGTACTTCGCCGAGAGATGCGAAGAGGCCGTCTAGCGAGGAAAATGTGAGAGGAAGACCAGATATACGAACAAACGAACCTGCAAATGGGGTACTCGCACTCATCTTGTGCACGGCCGAAGTGAGAATTTCCACACAGCGCTTCAAGAAGGCCAGTGCATACGGCGCACTTGATCCGCCCACGCCGTTTGTCTGCGCCTGTGCCGTGCTCTCGATCATCCGTCGAAACAATTTGATGATAGAGACCAGGCAAATCTGAACAGCACGCATGGCTCTCTATCAGAACCACGGAAGAAACCTGATCAAGAAGGGGACTCACCGCTAGCGGAGGATCAAGGTAATGGTAGTCCTCTTCAACGAGAATATTGACGAGCTCTACGAGCTTCTTTGCGGCGAGAGAGACTTTGAGGTTCATCGCGTTGTCGAGGTGGAGGTGGATCGTCGATGCGAAGATGAGGGCATGTACCATGTACAGGTCCGTGTCGAAGTATGGCGCTGATGGATTGTGAGCATCCTTGCCCGTGAACGGGGGGACGAGTCTTAGCAGCCTGGTCAGGGCCACCTCTGCGGATCTATGGTATGCCCATGTCGAGTTGTGGCGCAGCGTCGTGTCTAATTGTTTAAAAGGAGTGGAAGGGCTTGTTAGCCTAGGGCGGGAGTGGGATGATCGGAAAGGCGGGCCACGTACTGCTAACGCGAATCGAGCGGTCAAAAAGAGAGGAAGCCATGACTTTGAAAGCGGTTACGGACAGTGAGGATGCATGGAAACCATCGTCGTCTGCGTCAAAAAATGCACGGATCGTGCTATTCCTGAGTGTCATATCCTGCAAAGATAGACAAGTAGATCAATAGATCACCGAGGGCGCCAAGGGAAGGAAACGAAGAGGATAATGCATTAGACATACACGATCAACAGCATGAAATGAAAGATTAAACGCTTACCATTTGAGCGCCATCGAGCACTGGGAGTGGCGTGGTGATGCTCCGACACGGTGAGTCTAATTCTGGCTGGCCGGCGCTGCAGTCGTTTGTCGTAGCCCAGAACCTTTCGACCATAAATAGCTGCCAGAAAACAGCTGCCTTCTCTTGCCAGTCCTGCATGGGCGAATCAAAGGGATAGTCCAGGTCGAACGGGAATGTCGCCAGATTGGGGTGCGACACCTGATGCAACCTAAGATCGAGCGCGATACGTTTCGCGGCGGATAGGTGCCGGTTGGCCTCCATGCCTCTGTTGTTGAAGAAACAGTATTGGGCGAGCAAAGTTAGAGCTTGTACGACGTCGATCAGCTGCTCTTGGTTGTGCAGGGAGCGTGACACTTCGTGCAAGGTTTGTTCCAGCAGGTGCTGCTCCAATCCCTGGGGCAGCGGGGCCCGTGTGAAGAAGCATCCCAGAAGGTGAATGGCGTTAATTAAAGAGGGATTGGCGGGGACCTGCTGTTGGTAGATCGCCCTGGTCGTCGTCGTAGTCCACGAAGGGTCGAACCGCTCTGGGTTGGAGTAGAAGCAGCACTGCTTGCGATGGTCGATGAAGGAACGAATGCTGAGGGAACCATCAGTTTCAGGAAGATAGATACGGTAGATTAGAACAGAAAATAGTGATGTTCAAACTCACAGAACATGCTGGACTTCTGGGGTCAGAGCTATTTCTGGATCGATAACTAGGCGGTCCGGCAACCCGTCATGCAGGGTCTGGTCCGCGAAGCAAATGGGATTGGCGCTCGGAGCAAGTGCGTCCCTGCCCGCGAGCGAGGAGACCGCGCCGCCTAACGGGAGCGAGGTGGACATATCAGATCCAGGAGACGAGTGCTCTGAGAAATCGAATGGGGGAGAGTCGAACCTCTGATCGTGCGGGAAAGACGATGGTATCGAGGTCGTGAACATGGAGTCGAAGGCGCTGGGGTCCCAGGCTGTGAGATCGGTGGGGAATATAGAGGGATCCAGCATGAACTGGGAAGAGAGTTCATCACAGGCTTCCAGTAGGGGCGATGGGGTGGAGTCGCTAACAGAACTCGAGAACGACGAGGGGATCGACGAGCAGCCGGGCTGGTATTCGAGCTCCCGTACTTTAGCCTCAAGTGCAAAGAGCTTTTCGCGTAGCGTTTGTGTGCGACTTTTGCGTGCACTGTCGTCGTAATTGCATTCATGAACCCGCTTCATGGTGGTGCATTGTGTGCATACGGGGCGAAGACCATCGCATCTCTGTGTTCATTACGCGTCAACAAGCTTTGCCTTATGTATACCAGTAGTCGTAGCTCACCAATTTCCTTCTCCTGGAAGAGACAGAATGACAACGCGTCAGCAGAACATACGGGGAACGCGATCGATCAGCATTTTCTACGACCGGTATGAAGGACACACTCACCGACAAGACAGACAGGCAGAGCCGCGTCGCAAAATCCCGGAGGCATCGGATTTTCGGGGCATGGGGGTATGGGTATGAGTTTGGTGGGCGGTTGGAAGTGAAGATGAGGTCTCTTTATGAGGAGACGAGCGAAACTGTCAAGGGAGGTGTCCCGATAAAAGGGAAGTGCCAACAAGATTAGGGTCGTTTATAATAGCCGACAAACCCGCAATATGTCATGGACCGCGGGATTTGGACGAACCAACGAGGGCGTGCCTGAACTTTCCCGCAAATACTAGAACCGGGATTATGTTGGCACCATCGGTCAGGCTGACTGCGATTCGGAGGATGAGCGTTTCAAGTTCGGGGGCGTGGATTTGCGTTTCCTGATTGCACTCGGATGACTAAGTAGGAAGGTCATCATGATGTTTTGATCTCGCTAATACTTCTCTAATATCGACGAAAATCACCTTGTCATAATCGGCGTAGCCTTCCCCGGTGGAGGAGTGGGCTTTGGAAAGCCGATCTTCCTGCGAATTGAAACGAATTGAGGTCGTGTGCAGCTCCTCCAAATACAGTATGCATTGAGCTCCTCTAAACATAGCGGTATGTTTCTCATCGGCCTTCAGTTTTTTGTCCGAACTCGTCGCTGCATCCCTTTAGGACTGGGGTTTAAGCCGGAGGACGTGATCACCCCCCTGTACTCTTTCTACGACAAGGTTTATGACCTAAACTAGGATGAATGGGGTCGATCATGATGATTTTCTTGAAACACGACAACCCAACGTGAGTCGCAGAAGAGAGCCGAAGAGAGGCGCTCTGCGATCACGACAGGACTATGTACGAGCTGGGTGATTGGCGTCTGTATTAACGCAGCGACGGAACCAAACCGTGCGAGCTGCTCCGAAGAAAGTCCTGATCTCCTTCTCATGACGTTCATCAGGAAACGGCCGCGGAGACGGTCTGGATCAATCTTGCCCAACCCTTTCAGAACTGGAGTGTTTTCGGTGAGAATCGGATGTCCTACCATAGGCACTTCTGACGCAAGGACGCATCAATACGCTGGCGCCGGAGAGCACGTCGTCTAGCTGCGAGAGTGGACGATGACGTCTTTCCGGAAAGTCCGATCCTCATTCTTTCGTGAAAGCCAGATTGTGAATGTCGTTTCTGTCGAGGACACCCGACAGCCTCATCTACGTCGACGTCATGACCCATTATCGAAATAGCAGCTTTCTCTATTTTTGACCCCGTTGGCCCCCGAAATGCTGTAGGAACAGCAATCTCGAGCTCCATCACCGCATCGCATCCGAGATCTCCTGGTATCTTGCCTATCGTCAATCTCACAATTGAACGGAACAGGCCAGCATCCAGGACACCTACTAATTATATGCTGGCCGCACGGGGCTGCTAGCACAACTTCCGAGTGTGGCTTCAAAAAGCCATCCCGGTTTCTTTCAAACTTGACACATATGAATTCTCCAGATGAAGAAGATTATCTTGAGTTATGGAACAAACGTCTGCCTGTTCAAAACCACGACGAAGGGATCGGGGGCACAGGGTCGGGGAAAAGTCGGGGTCACCACAAATGTCACTGCGCCACACTGTTGAGCGTGACAACCTTGCAGGGTTGAAATCGAGTCGAAGTCATATATAGGCACGATTCATGGTTGCTTTTCCAAAATTCTTGTTGACAGAGCCTGTTGCCAGTTGGCGAGACCTCTTTCGTTACAATCAACCACTACGTAGCTTCTATGACAAGATAATAAACAAATGCTATGTCCGTGGTGATCTGCGCGAAAGTCCCAATCATAAGTCACTGTGCTCTGGCCGCCTCTGATCAAAATCACTTCTTGCCAACGAATATCGAGCGCATGCTGTCCCAAACCACGCTGGGCGATTGAGCTGCGTCGATACCGTGCCAGAGACCCTTGGCCTTGTAGTAATCGACAACAGGACCGGTTTGCGAGTGGTATGACTTGAGGCGCTTGGTGAGGGTCTCGACGTTATCATCAGAACGTTGAATCAGCTTCTCGCCGGTGACATCGTCGAGTCCTGGCTTTTTGGGTGGGCTGAGGGGTGATGAACGCGGAAGTAGCACTTTAGTCTGGAACAGTACCCAAGTGATGCAATAGAGAAAAACGCACCTGAACTCGCGGTGGTAGGTGCGTCCGCTGGGTGCGTGGATCAGGCGACCGGTGATGCGAGAGATGAGCAGTTGGTCGTCAATGAGGAGCTGGACGACAGAGTCGAGCTTCTCGCGACGCGCTTCCAGCATGCCGTCGAGCTTCTGGGCTTGCGGGACTGTGCGAGGGAAACCATCGAGAACGAAGCTGTTCGCAGTAGGGTAGGACGCGTCAGTTTCTCGTCTAGGACACTCCACGGACAGAGGTACGGTCGCAGGTTCGTTGGTCGTCCAAGAGCGGAGGTGACAGAAACGGTATGTTTTCGTGTCGCGTCAAACCCCTTCCAGACTTCCACCCCACTGAACACTCATTCTCGCCCTGCGAAGCCTCACTCACCCGTTCTTGCAGTCCTTGTTATTTTCTAGCTGGTCCTTGATCATGCCAACCATGATATCGTCCGAGACGAGCCCACCAGCGTCCATGATCTTCTTCGCCTCAACACCTAGCGGCGTCTTCTTCTGCACTTGCTCGCGCAGCATGTCGCCCGTCGCTAGGTGGCATACGCAGAATTGGTCGCGTATCCGCGGGGCTTGTGTGCCTTTGCCTATAAGCACAAATCACCGATACACGTCAGCGAGCCGCCCGCGTCGAGAAATGGCGAGAAAGATAAACTACGGCGTACCAGCACCAGGGGGACCAACAAGGATTGTTCGCAGCTGCTGAGCTGGAGATTTGGCCGCAGGAGCCCTCGCCTTTGTCTCGAGCGACGCAATCTTCTCGTTCAGCTGACTGACGAGAGACTTGAGGTATTCCAGCTCTTCTGAGGCGCCCATTGTAATGCTCTGTCGACCGGGGTGAGGTGGAAATCAAGGAAGGGAGAGACCGGGAAAGAAGCGAGAAAAAGCGTGGCGCTCGGTGACGCGAAAGTCGAACTCTGGGGTTGGGCACGGCGTAGGACCGTGTCAAAATAAGGGAGCATCGGCAGGTGTCCGGTCGGAGTTTGAGCGGAATGCCGACCCGTCTACCTTCTCCCCTTCTCCACAGCCGAAATTGTCCGAAGGCGTCTACAACGTTCGTTAGCCGCCCTGGCAAAATCACAGAATGAGTCGCCTTAGCAAGTCTTCAAAATTTGGAGTACGTGGCCTAAATTTTGGATATGCAAGTGCTTAGTCTTCGAAGGCAATTCTCAGAGCCGAAGATAAAATGTTGCCTCAAGATCACTCTCATGCCTGCCAGATGCTCCTGATTTTGCTCCGTCAATTGTTGCAGCCAATGAGAACATCCTTGAAGACCTGGGGCAGTCTTCTGCCGGCCGTCTGCCGCTCGGGACTTCCCGCGAAGCCTTTGCAAAGCACGACCAAGCACTTCGCGTCGTGACACGCGACGTGGAACCCACCGAAATCACAACTCATACTCTTCGCCATTCCTCCTAGCCCTGAGAGAGCATGTTCGGGCTCAGGAGACTACTTCTGCTGGCTGTGGGGCTGGCCAGCTTCGTAGATGCGAAATCGTGGACAGGAAACACGGTTCTTGTGGTCGTTGAGCCGAGGCGCCAAGATGACTTTTCGATATTCTTCGAAGGGTTGAAAGGTGCGTGGTTTGGAATTTGACGATATGGAACAAGCAACTGACACTGTTGAAACTGTAGATCAAGGATACCAACTAACCTTCCGTGCACCCATGGACGAGAAACCGGCGGTTATTGAGTATGACGAGCCGTCGTTTGCACACGTCATTATCCTTGCGTCGGAAACGAAAAGTGAGTGACATGGCCTATAAATTGTCGTCGGAACGAGGTTGGAACAGTGGAATTATACCGTTGGCCTCGTCCGAATTTCATTTAACCAGAGAGAGCTAACTAAATTTGACAGATTTTGCGAAGGACATAACACCACAATCCCTCATTAACCTCGCCAACCTCGGCACCAACCTCCTGCTCGGGCTATCAACAAAACAGACGCCGCTGGCCTCCCTGGCGCCCGAGTTCTCGCTCATCCTACCACCCCCCGGGACGCCTCTCATCTCCTACTTCCCCAAACGCGACGAACCGAGCTCACTTGTACCCATCAAGCCCACCAAGCGTGACGCTACGAACATCTTGAGCAAGGACCTCGCGCCTGTGTGGTTCTCTGGTATCCCTCAGGCTCTGGGTAATAACCCGCTTTTGGTCCCGATCTTGCATGCGCCGGCGGAGAGTTTTGCATCTGAGATTGATGGAGGGTCGGCCGACGCTCTTCTTGAGGCGTCGCAAAAGGGTGGAGAGGGCCTGTGGGCGGGCAGCCGGATGAGCGTTGTGACGGGTTTCCAAACGACGGATGGGTCCAGGGTTACGTGGTTGGGAGGAGTGGACATTCTAAGTGATGAATTGGCTCTGAAAACGATCTCTAAGTACGTTCTATTTTAATCCCGGCCGGTTGGTTTTTATGACTGAACGTGTTTGTAGGGGCGTTAAGTCTGGCAACGCTCAATTCGGACGCGATATCGCTGCCTGGACCTTCCAAGAGTCTAACGTGCTGCGTATTGAGAAGGTCGAGCACCACCGCGTAAACGACACCGAACCTCTCGAGCAGTACACCACAAATGACCAACTCGTAAGCACAGATTCAGTTTTTTCTTATTTCAAATATATTGACTCTATTACAGGCATATAACATTTATATCAGCAAGTTCAACCCCGTCAAGGACATCTGGGAACCGTACTCCGGCCTTAAAGACCTCCAGCTCGAATTCACAATGCTTGACCCCCACATCCGCATTGCCCTTCCTCCTGTGCGCGGCGTGCCAGGAAAATACTCTGTCTCGTTCCGTGCTCCAGATAGGCATGGTGTTTTCAAGTTCGTTGTTGACTACAAGCGCACTGGGTACGTTCCAACTCTATTGGTACGCGACGTCCGCCAACTTATGGTTTCCTTTCTGCAGATGGACTTACCTTCACAGCTCAACAACTGTGCCTGTGGTCCCACCAAGACACGATGGCTACCCGCGTTTCCTCTCCGCAGCATGGCCCTACTACGCAGGCGCGATTAGCACGAGCGTAGGCTTCTTCCTGTTTTCAGCTATCTGGCTTGCAGGCGAGGTCCGCGAGTCGTCAAAACGGCCTGGCAAGGCAGGCAAGTCAGACTAGATGAGTGGAGGAGACATATTTATTGTATAAAAATGTCGGTGTATGATTCGTGAATTGCACTGATTTGATTCCTTCCTGCTTGAACCTTTCGTGACAGTTTTCATTTGTGTTGTGGGAGTCCTATTTTGGAATAGGTATGTAATGTGTACAAAAGTCGAACTGTGTTCACCGTTCAGCGTCTCCAGAGTTCAAGAAGACGGCTTGATCGCTTTCGTGAAGAACAAAGTGACAATCCCTGAATGCGTGAGCTCGAAGTCGACCACCGCATCTGAAATGAACTTGGCCATGGTCAACCCAGCGCCTTCAAACACGGCCCGGATCCTCTCTTCCTTGAACCCCGACGTATGTGCTACGACGTGGTGATATTCCTCTGGGACCGCAGACTTGTTCGCTCCGTCGCTCTTGGGGATGTGCAGGATGTCAACGACGAGGAGCGCGCCTCCTGGCTTCAGGAAGAACGCTAGCATCTTCGTGATGTCCTCGATGGATCCAAAGTGATGGTAGGACATGGAACACTTCATGTTATTATCTATGTATTAGCATCTGCGGATAAACTGGAGGATCCAACGTACGGTTATGACGTCGAATTTGAGACCATCAAGTTCGCCCTCCTTCCCTTTGAGATCAGCGCACACGCCCCGCATTTCCTCTGCAGGAATCCCTTTCTCCGAGGCGCGTTTGTTGTAGATATCGATCGCGGCTTGCGTGATGTCCACCCCCACGATGGATTTTGCGTAAGGGCTCAAATCCCTCGAGACGTGGCCTATATAGTAGAACGTCGGGATCACTCTTGGTGCATGTAGACCAACTGCATGAATACTGACCTGCGCCGCACGCAAAGTCCATCAACGTAGTCGTATTCTTGTCGAACGCGTAGTGCTCTCGCATGATCGTGGTCACCCTGCAACCGAATCCCCGTCAGAGGCAAGGATCTGATGGTGCTTGCGCGATTGTGTTCACTTGCTTTTGAGCGAGCTCGGTGTACACAGGTTTGTTGTAATCCGCGACATGGGAGGTGAAGTGCTCCTTGTTTGCCGCAGCGAAGTCTGCACTAGAGTCGCCGGTATGGTGGTGCCCATGCCCATGGCCGTGGTGGTCGTGGTGGTCGTGGTGGTGCACCATCGCAAGACTCAGATTAGACTTCGACGAGAAGGAGATAAGATAGCGGAATTTGACGAGATCAGTCAAATTCGCAGATCAGGGGCTACAGGAGGCGCCTATGAAGAATCCGCAAGGGAGTGAGAGGGGTGGTAGATGCTGGGTCTGGGGAATAAAAGATCAGTCGATAGGGTTATATATCCGTGATGTACAGGTTTCACGGATTAGTAAAAAGATGAAGAGAAACGTGAGCGATGGAGCTGACAAATGGGCTAACTTGGTCAATCATCGTCGGCAGGTGACCGGCATGATGTGTTGCTTGTAGGAGATCGATGTGCAGAATAGTTGTCTCCATGAACGACTCTAGGTGGCCCTTCGGCTTTCTTTTTCAAGGCTATGATATCGATTTTACACGTGAGCCGTGTCTGTTTGTTGAGAGGGGCAATCACACTAGGCCCCGACTTCAAGCTTCAGCTTCAATAGCGAACACCACAAGGAGACAAGCCCGTCCATCACTGATACACACACCCTGCCTGATAGAATGCACCCCTGTGGTAAATTAGTTGCACATTCACCGTCTCTCGAATGGCACACAATGTAGAGGTCTCTCTCATACAAAAATCACTATGTAGGCAGAGAGGGAGCCGAGTCGTGACATTGGCATAAAAAGACCCGCATCTAGGTGCGGGTTTTTTGCACCTGACCCGTCACACTGAAGATCAACCAGAAGCCCAAGTCCCCCCCCGGTTCGCCCGACCGCCTTGCGAGCTATGCTAAACAACCCTAGGGATATGTATCCAGTCGACTCGAGCAGATGTTCTTGTTGATCTCCCAAGGTCAAGGAGAGTCGAGCGAGAAGGAAGATTGGCGAGGAAAGAGAAACTCACTAGCGGAAGACCACAGTGACAAGGTGCCTAAGGCTGGCCAAGGACCAATTCAACAGGATGGTTAGAACAGAGTAGGTGATCAGAATAAGCCCAGGGCCCACCAGCAGACTTCGACTATATCGCGGCGGTCACAAATGATCGGCTGGGGTTGAAGGGAAAAGAAAGACCCAGACCCAGAGATGGTGGGCGTTCGGAGGAAGGATGCGTTCACGAGGAGATGGGGCTTAAGTATATGTCTGATTGAAAACCCCTTCTTTGGGGAGCGGTCACATGAGCAACGACCCCGTCGGCGGTCGCGACGATTCCTTGGGGTGGCCGTCTTTGGCAGTTGGATTGCTAAATTAGGAAGAGATGGTCACTGTTGGGGTAGGCCCCACGTATTCAGCCGCTTGAAGATGGTTGCGGTGTACAAGTACTTAGAATCAAGTCACTGACGTTTAAGTAAAATTCTCTCGGGTCCATACTATCTGATTACTGTACACAACGTAACCATATTCAAAAAAAGCTTTCAGGCCGATGGCTTGACTGCCTTCGTGAAAAACAACTTTCCGACCACGCTCCCCTCGTTTTCTTCGCCCTCGTTGAATATGAAACTGAAGTCCATCGCCTCGGGGATAAACACGGTAGTGGTCAATCCTGCACCTTGCATGACAGCACGGAATTGCCCTTCCTTGAATCCAGAGGTGTGGGCAATGACGTGGTGATACTTCTCCGGGATCTTGGGCACCTCTGCCGCGTTCTCAGGCCTGTCCAAAATGTCTACAATCAGGAGTGCACCGCCTGGCTTCAGGAAGAAGGCAAGCATCTTTGTGATGTCTTCGACAGACCCGAAATGGTGATAGGCCATGGAGCACTGTCAACAACGAATTAGATCACACAAATGCAACTCCGTGGCTCTCGACTCACAGTGATGACATCGAATTTGCGGCCGTCGAGTTCGCCTTCTTCTCCTTTGAGCTCGGCACAGACGGCATGCATCTCTTCAGGGGAGATTCCTTTCTCAGTTGCGCGTTTGTTGTACACGTCGACTAAACCTTGGACAATGTCGACTCCGACGATAGACTTCGAGTAGGGACCCAACTCCCTCGAAATATGGCCTGAATTCGGTGGTATTAGTGCCACTGGGATGAGCGCTTAACTGATATTCAGCACTGACCTGCACCACAAGCGAAATCCATCACTGTGGTAGAGTTCTTGTCGAACGGAAAGTGCTCGCGCATAGCTTTAGTGACCCTAGAAGAAGAATTCAGTCAGAAAAGAACTCTACTGTAACTCGTCGACACTGACTTGATAGCGAGCTCGGTAACAGATGGCTTGTCGAAATCAGAAACATGGGTCGAGAAATGCTCCTTGTTTCCAGCAGCGAAGTCAACGACGTGTTCGTGGTGCTCTTGTCCGTGTCCATGGTGGTTATGGTGATGCGCCATTGTAGTATTCTAGGTCAGAGCGTGTTAACGTGGGAGATCAGGTTGGGAAAGCGGGTACAACATCACCTTCTTATAAGTATCGGTGATAGGTTATATACCTGCCTATTCAAGAAAATTTCCGAAGATCACTGTCACTGCAGAGAAACGTGAGGGTAGTGAAGCACCGCAACAGTCGCTGAGTCATGCGTAATCGACGGTCGTGTCAATGTTTGGTCAGAAAAGCTGGCCATCATGCATAGAGATTAGCAATCCTTATAGGAAATCTCCTTCGAGTTCGGGGGAAGGTCCGTCTTTCACGGGAAAGCTGAAGATGCAGAAGCTCTATATTCCGAGTAATGCAAGCATCACAGAAATAGTACATGATAACGGAAATACTACTGTACCAATCAGCCGAGCCTCACGGTCAAAAGGCTACATCATGAGGGAGCCTTAATCCCTTTCGCGAGAAAGAACGTTCGATCCTGACCGTGATATCTGGCCTTCATCGTGTCGAACATTGAACAAGTCAACCCGGCGCCTTCATACATCGATCGGATTTGGTCCTCCTTGAATCCGGAGGTGTGCGCCACAATATGATGGAACTTCTCGTCGAACAAAATTTTTCCAGTACCCGAGGTATCTTGGGTACCTTCTAGCGTGTTTAAAATATCTAAAACAAGCAAGGCGCCACCGGGTTTCAGGAAGAACGAGAGGGTCCTCGTTATGCCTTCCACTGACTCGAAATGATGGTATGACATGGAACACTGAAACGAGTGGTTTGTCAGACGAGAACGTGGCTTTGGCCAGGCAGGTCTTGGCTTACGATAATGACATCAAACTTCAGACCACCGAGTTCGCCCTCCTCTCCCTTGAGCTCGACGCAAACCGCACGCATTTCTTCTGGTGGAATGCCCTGGTTCGACACACGTTGGTTGTACAGGTCGACAGCGGCTTGGGTGATGTCCACACCAACTATTGATTTCGTATGAGGGGCTAACTGCCTTGAGATGTGACCTATTTTGACCAACTGTGAAACACGGGAACGAAAAGCTTCTATACGCGGCGTACCTGCGCCACATGCAAAGTCCATGAGCACCGTCGACTCCTCGTCGAAAGCATACTGCTTCCGCATAGCTGCAGCAGCGCTAAGTCGAAGAGAACGATCATCAGACCAGGTGCAATAGGTTAGGGGTCATAGAAACGGACCGTCTGGCGAGCTCGGTGTATTTGGGGTTGTCGAAGTCGGAGAGCTGCGCTGTAAAATGCTCCTTGTTTGCTGTGGCATAGTCTTTGCGCTGGTCGTGGTGGTGAGCATGGCCGTGGTGGCAGCAGTGGTGGTGGTGGGACATGGGAGACGGCGTTCGGTAACTTCGGTTGCTACATGTTCGTGGGCGGCTGAGTGATCCGCCACGGAAATGAGATAAGATAACATGAGTCAGGTACCTACGAGTCTGGGCTGCCAAGACTCAAGAGCATACCGAAACACTGAACGCCGTACTTTCATACGTAGCGGGTTAGAGGACTGAGCAGTGAGGACGAGCAAAGCAAAGATTTATTCTAAGCTACGTATACGATAGATAGCCTGTATCATAGCGAGAGAGCCTGCACAACTACACCCAGAAGAAACCCAAGCAGGCCACAGGCCTGCCCAAATTACGAATCCAGTCCTGGATCCAGTCGTGATGTACCTAATAAGATAGTATAGATAAAGCATGCCGGCGACGTAATTCTTCATGATCATGTCGAGCGTTTCGAGACGTGAGCGAGGGAGGGAAGGTCGGGGCTGGCCCGGCCACCTCGCACACGCCGTACGAGGAACAATAAATAGCAAGGAAAGCAGCACAGTAGGATGGGTGTACGTGGGGAAAGCTGAAAGCAGTCCGAGGTGCGGTGGAGGTGGTGTCTATAGACAGTGCGTTGGCTCCGTGAGGCCTTGAACGCAGTAATGAATGTGTTGCGCGCGGTGCGCGGGTGTTGGCGAGCGAGGACATAATACCTGCTCGGAAGTATATCAAAGAAGGTCTTTATGACTCCATGATGGTCAGATCGTGTGTTGAAGTGGGTGGGTAAAGGTTGTGTCTCTGAGGGTTGCGTCTCTTCAATTAAAGGGTCTGGGTGATGGCGACGGAGAAGTCGGAGAAGTAGAGGTCCTGGTCCTTGGGCGAAGCAAAGTTAGGCTTCGAACCTATCAGTCGAAGAAAATCAAAAAGTTAGATCAAGAGCTATTTTGGCAGAGATCGACAGGAACGCTGGGCGTTGACGTACCACCGAAGAAAGTCTGCATCTGCATTCCACGGATGCGGCCCGCAGCGCTGTCGCGGAGGATGAGGCCGCTGACGTTGATGACGCTCTTGCCGTTGACGAAGAGCTGGACCTCGCCATTGGCCCTGCCGACGTCGTTGAGGCGGACACGCTCGCTGATCGTCGCCCATTGGCCGGTGGGGAAGGTGAACGAACCACGGCCGACGGAGGCACCGTAGGTGGGGTTGCAGTCGGACGAGGGGGCGACGTTGCACAGCTTCTCGTTAGCGGCGAAGCGCGAGTCGGTGTAAGGGGGTAAGTAGGTGTAGAACTCTCCCTGACCATTGGCACGCCACATCAGGCGGACGGAGAAGCAGGCTGAGGAGCGACGGCCTCCAGAGCATCCAACAGCATCGGCATCACTGTTGCCTCCATCTAACAAGGTAAAATGAACAAGATGGTGAGATTGATGAAAATATGCACCACAGAGCTAGGCTTACAGAGACCAGGCAGCTTGCCACCAAGCTGGAAACCGAATCCCTTCGGGAAGAACACGGAGTAGCCGAAGGTAGCTTCCTTTGCGGAGGACAGATCGACGTTGGCTGGTCCAGGAGCGTAGAAGGAGAAGCCTCCTTGTGGGCTGTTGCCGAACGTGTACGATCCCTTGGGATAGTGCGCCTTCATGGCCCTCTTGCCGTCAGGTGCGTTGACATAGGTGTGCGGGACGCTGCGGAGGACATTCGTGGGCCTGAACGTGGCATCCGAAAGGGCAAGGGCGTTGGATGATGGGGATGTGGTCCAAGACCTGCTGAAACCTGAAACGGGGAAGAGGGCGCCAAGCAGGCCACCAATAAGGCCACCAGAGGTGGGTGTCGAGGGTGCTGCTGACTTGGTGGAAGATGGGGCAGCGGAGGAAGTGGGCCTAGAGCTGGAAACGGGCGCTGATGAGGTGGTGGCGGTCGAGTCGGTTGAAACAGGGTCTGAGGGCACTGAGGAACCCTTAACGACGTTGATGGGCGGCGAAGACACCACAGGTGTTCCTGAAGCTGCTGCTGCTGCTGGGCAGCGTCGAACGCGGACGGGGGCAGAGCTGGCGAGGGCGACGAGGAAGGCGATGAAGAAAAGGATGGCTCGTGAGGAGAACATTGCGACGTTGGTCAATTGCGGGAGGGTCAGGAGGAGGAAACGAATGTTGTTCTTGAATATATAACGAGAACGAGACAAGAAAAGATGAGAGAGAGACACCCAAAATTCCGACACACACGAAAGGACAGAGAAGAGGAAGAGGGTGAGGAAAAGAGAGGCTTGCGGTTCAACCAAACTTAAGTGAAAATTCAAAACCAAGGGACGCAAAGAGGGTGCCGGTGATGGGAAGGAAATAAAAATGCAGCGCCAACCTTTGCTTGGCCTTGGCATCTTTGACTGGCTGATCGTTTTGAAGGTCACTACAAGCGGCCATTGTGCTTTTTCGACAATAATACATCCGATTCTTCCTCACTTTTTGTCGCTTGGGGTTGAATGAAATAATAGAAGAGGCATCGAGAACCTATTCTTGCGGTGTCGACGACGATAGACTTCCGGTCTGCCTTATCCCGAGCTGGAGCGAGTTTGGAGCCGGAGTTTCCATGCCACTGCCTCCCCCGAAATGTGTGATCCCAACAAGTGGAAAAGCTTCGAAAAGACCGAAAGACCTCTCTGAAAGGCTCGAATGTCTGCCATGCTGCCCGTCGATGATGAATGTTTTGATGATGGCAAGAATGGTCTTGGCTCACCGAAACCTGTGGTGACTTGCCCAACGGCATGAGGTGCAGACTTGATAACGAGTAGTAGTAGTAGTAGTAGGTATACCGGCATGGTCCAAACGCTGAACACCGGTTTTCGGGAGTATCAGTATGCGGGCAAGCGTCTATCGCATACCGTCCCGGGCTCTGTGCACTTATATCTATCAAGCTGCATCGCGTTAAGACGCCTCACGATACAGTACGCCCAGAGCAAAGAGATCAAAATATCCATCACATGGATGGGGGTGTAGTGCATGATACATTGCGGGCTGGTGGACAATAGATAATATATTCTGCCTCAGTCTGATACCATTATTTAAATCTGCTGTCTGAAAGCAAGTACCAATCCTTGAGGTGTAGTGGTAGATGTGTGGCTTCTCAAGTGATTAAATGATGCACGTTCTCCGATCAATGCGCTTTCAATGCGGTCTCGTTATTACAGCATATGTGGATCCATATCTTCCGTCATTTGTCCACACAGACAGTTCCTGTGGAATTGACTCCTGTAATTGTTTTCAAGCATGAAGATGATGCTCGTCTTCCAAACAAGGGCTTCAGGCGTTGGTCCATTTAATAGGATGGCCAGCCATTGGAAGGGGCATCATAGTGCGTAGGGCACAATTTGTGATTATTACAAAAGGGACAGTTCTATTATCCAGCAATATACTTTGCTTGGCTTTTTTTTTTTTCGCATATTCATGTCCATTCACCAAGAGAAATAGTATTCACGGAGATTTTGGCGCCAGGATGTTCACTGCACCTAGATTCACAGTAGGCTCTGGACAGGATGTGGCACCTATTTCAGTATCACTCGACTGGAGGCCATAAATTATAGTCGGCGATGGCACAAAGCGCCGACTCCCAGGTCAGGAGAGTTAATTAGTCCCAGTTGAACGTCATGTGGGCGCCGGCCATGTATCCTCGGTTGTGAACGTGAACCGGCCCAAAGGTTTGGGGAGGAAATTTTCGTCTTGAGCCGTCGTCGCTCCTCAGTGACGGGCGGATCCGAGCAGCTCTTCGTCGGACTCACTCTTGGTCGCTGCATTCAACAACACCTCTATGCTCTCTATTCGTTAGATATGTGACTCAAGGGCGGCCTACCACAAGAGGCGGGAGACGACTACACGACGATAAGATGGATGCGGAGAGATGGTGACGCGATGTGGGGACCTCGAAGTTTTGAGGGCGAACACTGTAGTCGTGGAGCAAGGGAGGTTAGGGGGGGGGAGGTAGCGTGGCGTATGCCGACCTTTGGGTCGGGCAGCCGGGCAGCGACTCGTGTCTCCTCCCGAATCCATGGCAGGTGGGGGAGCGTGCACGTCGTAGCAGGTCGGGCATGGGCAGTCAAGCGCGGCGGACGGTGGAAGGGGGAATGTAGTGGCAGGGCGAAGCCTGGGTTTCTGCGACGGGCCGTACGGCGGGGGATGTTTTCGGTGATGCGCAGTCTGGTTTCGCAGGCCATTTTGATTTTCTCTTCACAACTCCATTCTTACCTCTCTGACTTGTTGGTGGTCGTGGGGTGCTTAGAATGTGTGTACTGGGGCATAGCGCGTATAGTTCGTGACGGAGTACATGCTCCATTGACGACTTTGCCGTTAAGGAATCCACGAGGTCCAGCGCCATGAAAGGACCAGATGGGTGTTCTCTGAAGAGTATTTGCCTTGTCTCCTCACCAGTGTTCCTCCACTTCGCTTTTGCGGCACTGGTAAAAACTTTTCCTCGTCAGTCATGCTGGGCAGGACGCATGGGTCACGACTCGTGTGCGGTGGACGCCATAGGACACTATCCAGACTCCTCCGACGCTGGAGCTCGGGATCGAGGTCGAAAACAGCTTGCTCAGTACAAGTGGCATCCTGGATGTGGTGAAGGTTGCGGTTCAAGATGGAAAGGCTCTCGTTAGGCTGCGCATTTACATTGCTTCTCTTATTTACCTGAGACACGGCAACAGTTCTCGTCATCGCGCACAGACGGACGCAACACATCTCTTCCACTCACCTTGCTCGCAGTGCTGCTCGTCCGTTGTTTCTCTTCGGAACTATCTCTCTTGTGTGGGTCTTTGCGGTGCATCCTTCGTATTCGTCATCCCATAGGCGAACGTTCTTGCGCCTTGGAAGCATCTTGCGTAATGCCGTTGTATCGTTCTAGGTTGCGGCAGGAGTATTTTAAAAAATTCTGCCCAGACTTTATGCTAGGGAAAGGGCACCAAGACGTTCTCTTTCTCAGCGACAGTTCGCAAGTATGGAGTTCGCGTTCAAGCCTACATTGTTGCTGTGTCACACCGACATCGAGCGCTACCTCTCTTTGGGTCAGTGGTCCCCGCCTCGACAGTAAATGTCCCCAGTGCCAGTCCGAAATATGATGCTTTCAGCAGAACATTTGTATACACTCCATCGTGGCAGATTTAACTTCGTCGTCTGTTAATTCAGCGAGAGTTCGTCGACATCGGTCACCCGGGTCTCATCTGGTATTTCGACCCATCCCAAACTTAGCATTTTTTTAGGTTCTGACGATAACATTCATCAACTGTAGATACGGCAAAGCTCGAACAGTCCAGAACAGTGCATACTGAGAGTAGCAATCGGATTCAGGATATCAAAGACCGAAGAGACCATCGATGAAACTTCCAACTGCCCCAAAGAGGCCTCCTCTTCGCCTACGGCCCATTTTCTGCAATGCCCCCAGCTGTGCCTCAAGCCTGGCCCTCTCCGCTGCGGACGCCGACGAACTCTGCTCCAGCTGCCTACGAACAGCCACAAGCTGCTGCTCGTGTTCCCGTGCTGCATTCTCTGCGTCGATGCGAGACTGCTCAACAAACTGGTTCATGCGTTCCTCCATCTTCGCCTTCTCTTTGCTATATTCTGAGACGAGGTTCTGCGCGTCCGCTTGGACTCGGCTCATCTCTGCTTGCAGCTTCTTCGTCTCGATCTCGAGTTCGCGTTTGGTCTCCTCGTCCTTGGTCCGGATGGCCTCTATAAAACACCCAGTGGGTCAGTTCGATACACAGCGAAGGGGAATGCGAGTTTACCCTCCATGTCCTTCTGAAGCTGCTTCATCTCCTTCTGGTGCTTCTGGATCTGCAGCATGAGCTCCTTGTTGAGCTCCGCCCCGGCGGCGGTCTGCGAGATATCCTTCTTCTGGTCGACCAGCTCGCGCTGGATCTGGAGCGAGAGCGGGTGATTCTCGATGATGTGGCGAAGGACCAAATGCGCCGACTGCCTGGTGTTCTCGTGGCGCAGGAGCTGTGCTCCCTTCTGCAGCACGGGCTTGAAGAACATGTCCTGGCTCGCGAGCTCGGCTTCGCGCGCCTCGCCGACCTCACGGCTGACTTCGCCCCACATGTTCGTGAGGATGACGACGTTCTTGAGCGTGGAATCGCCGCAGAGCTCGCGGAACATCTTGAAGTTGCGCGTCGAGATTCCGCCCATCCTGAAGTCGGAGATGCGATGGATGTAGATGACGCCCGCCAGTTTTTTCCCCTGCTGGTATCTACGAGACGGCCTTTAGATGGAGTATATGGTAGGGAATACCAGGAAACTCACGTCGTCGCCAGGAATAGACCAATCATGCGAAGAATGTCGGCATCACTCTTGGTGGTGTCGTCGAAACCTGGTGTATCTATGAGGGTCACCGTGCGACCCCCTAACTCGAATGCCTCTGCGACTTGGACCACATTGGTGCAAGATATGAGACCTCTTCCGATCCGGAGATTGGAACCACTAGCCAAGTTGATGAACTATGAGGGTGGTCTGTCACCGAATCTACACAGACCGCCCAGGCAGATCGGTACGTACTGTTGTCTTTCCGCTGCCTGTTGCACCCATGACGCTAAACACGAAGGTCAGATTAATTGGAAGAATGGCTTGCCGAGCACCTACGCGATTGCGACATCGGAGTCGTCCTCGATGAGCGACTGTCAGTCATCACAGACGAATCAAACCAACATCCTGGACCGCTGAAAAAAGCGCCCGCTTACCTGCGCATTCGCGGTGGTCGACTGGGTCCAGGTGCTGCTCGTGGGGCACATGAGCCGCAACCCGAAAGACGAGGAAATAAACACCCACGACATCTGGCGCTCTTTTCCTTCCTGCTCTACGGTCAGGCCTTTGTTGTCAGGACGTGGCACGGCGATACCCATGTTGTAGCGCATAACAAGAAGGTGAGAGGAGCGGGGGTGCTGCTTTGCTGAATTCTGCCACAGAATACTTACCGTGGTTCATATAGTACGCCATACAGCAGCCCAAAAAACTTCTTCACACCGCAGTCCTTCACTGTTACGTATCACACACTCCCGAATACAGGTCGATGTGTGTGCACTCCCCTGCCTCATTGTTCACGTTCATTCCAGCTGACGGGCACAGTCGATATTCAGTTGTCACCGCAAGGGCGTCTTCATCGAACGCTTCTTGATGCCCGTTTATGTGCTCTATTAGGGTGCGTAACCTAGGCCAATAATATTCGCGATAGCAACTTGAAGTACTTACAGACCTACTTATCATGATAGAAAGACCAGATTTCGTAACATCATTCCGAGTCTTGGGCGATATGAAGTTGGGGCGATATAAAGTTGGAACGTTTCTCATCTCCGGGAATCTGAACCGTTCACTGCACTGTGCAACCATCGTCGTCACTGTCTTCCTGCTCGCGTCTCCAGCGCTCTTGGTCGATCCGGGCCTGAAGCTCGCGTTGTTCCCTCTCGGCTCTTTCGGCAGCACATCTCGCTTCCCACTCACGGTGCAAGCGCTGGCGCTCGTATTCCTCCTGAGCTCGTCGTGCCTCTTCTCTGGCCTTCTCTCGTGCCTCGCGCAGCTGCCGCTCGAACTTTTCTCGCTGTCGCCGCATCTCCTCAGCCGCTCGTCTTGCTTCTGCTTCTGCTCTTTCAGCCTCTTCGCGGTGCCTTCGTCTCTCCTCCTCGATCCTTCGCCTCGCCTCTTCTTCCTGCTTCTTGAGAGCGGCTATAGAATATTAAGCTCAGCCTGAGATCGGGAAAAGCGACGCATTGATAAATATTACCTTCGATCTCCCTCCGTGCTTTCTCCATCTCCTCTTGGTGGACTCTGTCTGCCTCTTTGGCCATTTCATCTCTGCACGCATCTGCTGCGTCTGTCTGCTCCAAGTCCTTGTGCTCGATCTCGATCTGGCGCACCATGTCCAGGACGAGAGGCCCACCGTGGTTCTGGATTACATGCCTCAGGACGTCGTGCGCAGACTCGCGCGTCCCACTGTGCCTCAGCATCGTCGCCCCAGCCTCAAGGACAGGCTTGAAGAGCAGCTCTCCGCTGGCCAACTCCGCCTCACGCGCCTCCGCAATCGAAGGCTCAACCGATCCCCACATGTTAGTGATGATGACCACGTTCCGCAGGGTGCTGTCACCGCATATCTTACGGAACATCCTGAAGTTCTTGCGCGCGATTCCACTCATGCGGATATCCGAGATGCGGTGGATATAGATCACTCCAGCGAGGCTCTTCCCTGCCTTGTAACTACGACGCACCATCGAATGGTAAGTACTCATTAAACACTGGCTTGCACAGACTTACGAAGAGGTCAAATGGTCTGCAATGGTTCTCAGAATGTCAAAATCTGAGCGCGTCGTGTCGTCGAACCCTGGCGTGTCCACTAGTCTCACTGGACGGCCATCGACTTGGAACGCAGGTGTTGTCTGCACGGCTTCTGTGCGCGAGACTAGACCTTCTCCGACAGCGAAAGCGCTACCACTTGCAACATTGATGAACTAGAAGACGTTCAGGGTGTTTGACCAGAAGTGATTCTGCGAAGCCTCCTTACCGATGTCTTACCACTGCCAGTAGCCCCCATAATCCTGGCGACGCTTTTAGCACTACGTGGAATGCAATGGGGTCGTCAACGTACGCCACAAGGAGGTCTGAGTCGTCCATTGGTAGGATTGGTCTGTGTATGATGGACACTGGATGAAAGGGGACGTAATGTTGGACTTGGTTAATTGGTTGGTTGGAGATGGCCCCTCATTCGCTGAAATATGTAGCCCTGTCATAGCAGCCAAGGGATACGTTATCCGCGAGGCGCCTGTCAATGTCAGTCAAATTCGGTTGAGAACAAGATTCGCCTCATACTGTCATACTAGTAATTTAGCGCCCATAGATGGGCCGGAAATGACCAGTATTGCCGAAGGTGTGCAACGGCGGAAATACCTGACGGTTCGATCTTCCAATGGCCTTTCTCTCTCAAGTGGCGCCATTCGTCTCATGCACTCCTTGCTGCTCCAGCTTATTCTTAGGCTGCTCATATCACACACATGTAATACGGGCGCTGGCGCTGCGGCGTCGTATGTGGCATGAAGATCTAGATGGCAACCTGGGTGAAGAACGACATTTGGAAGCAAGTCCTCCTTACGTGGGGTGACCGGTAGATAGTATCGAGAATACAACACGGTGACGAACATTTGGGGTCGAGCGGTCAGCTCGGAAGCCTATGGATACAGTTCTATTTCCTTGTACACTAGCTAGGGTATACATAATGACAGGACTCAGATGTGATACAAGATACATATTATCTAAATTACCAGGGAAAATCAATCGACGTAAGATAGTCCAATATATGCATAGGCGACCCTTCAATTCAAGGACAAGACGCCTCCAAACCGCTTCCTCGAGATGACGTCCATCTCCTCCTTCACCTGATAGAAAGCTGCCCACCACGCCTCGCCGATGAGGTTTCTCTGACTGAGGGCCATGTCTTCCGGGTCGTCCTCATCGAGAACCTCAGAGGCAGCGAACAGCCTCCTCAAAAGAATCCTCCACCACTGCATTACTGCAATCGCCCTTTCCACTCCCACGTCCGTCGCCCTTGCCCGATCAGCGCACTGGACGATATACTTCTGCAAGAACTCCACATCCTTGTCTCTCGGGGCCCACCGATGGCACACGTCCACCCATGACTCGACCACACGCTGAACATCGTCCGTCTCTGTGAAGTAGAGTTTCTCGCCCTTGGTCTTTCCCTGCTGGCGGAGGAACGGTGGTGGCGGATGGCGAGCCTTTGGTTTCGGCGCGATATACGGTACAAAGTCGGGTGGGAGAACGAACTTCTTTGGCTTGAGGATCTTGCGCTCCTTTGGTGGCTCAGGGATGTATCCCTTCTCCTGAAGGATGCGGGCCCGAGTGAGCTGCTCGCGCTGCACCTTGATCGGTAGCGCGAAAAATACTTCGGGATCGAGCTTGAGCTCGCGCAGCTTGGAGAGGCTGATCTTGACGTGCTTTGGTTTCTCGGGTTTGCGGGCCCACGCGTATAGGGAGCTCTTGTTGGGTGACAGGCTTGAATGGCTGCGAGGCCGCAGCTGCTGTGCGATACGCTGGATATTTGACATTCGTCCAGCAGGCTTCGCAGGAAAGATGTTTGATGTAGTAGATCGTCTGTTGGCTGGGACTGGAGGAGGTCCCATCGAGGGTCCTGGTCCTGGTCCGGGTCCCGGTGCAGCAGACGTAAAAGGAGACGCAGAGCGCCGTTTATACTCATTCTCCAACTCTTCCCGGATATCTCGCGGAAGTGCTGCCAGAACACTCTTGTCGACTTGTGAGAACGAGGGCAGATCGAAAGTTGGATTCGATGGCTTTACTGGATCGCCACTGGTCACGGCAGCGTTGTTCGAAGGTGGCTGGATGCGAATCTCAGGCGGAGGCATGGCATCTTTCGACGAGCCAACAGAGGCCTTCGTCCTGAATGCTAGCACTGCTTGACCAGCTGGAGCAGTTGTAGCAGCCGAGCTCGACTCGAGCTTTTGCACCTGGATGCCAATTCCACGAAGCTCCTTCGGGTCGAAGTTGAAGGACTTCAGCAGTCGCCAGGCTTGATCTCCTATGACCTCATCGTCGCTAGTTGCTCGGCCTCCTGGACCGATGAGAGGTGACTGCTTGTTGAATAGGTCGCAGGCGCCATGTCCGAGGAACTGCGAAAACTTTGGTCAGGCGGCAGCCAGACAAGAAAGAATGAAAAAATACTTTAGGCGGTTCTACTGGAGCCGTAGGATCGCGTTTCATGATCTTTAGAGTGATGGAACGGCCAACCATATCAATTGCATCCAGTCTCTTTTTGACCTCTGTAGCCATCTGGCGAATGAACGCCTCCGCCTGCTCATTATTCTCGAACCGAATGCCGTACTGTCATTAACTTATGAATGACCTTTTCTCATCCAACGAGCGAAAGGCACTCACGTTAATCTCACAAGACACACTCTTCCTCGGCTTATCCGATTCGAGCTTCTTATCGTCTACACCCCTCAGGGCATTATACAGCGTCTCGCCTGTAGCCTTGCCCAAAGCCTCTATCAGCACGCCCTTGCTCTTTTTTGTCAGCTCGCTGAGGTTCGTGGTCCCGAGCTTCTCTTGCGCCTTTTGCTTTGTCGACCACCCGAAGCCGTGCAAGTCGGAGATGTCTAGAGGCGCAAGAAAGGCAGGAATTTCGGGTGGTGTGAGGTGGTATGAGCCACCTGGTTTGGCACGTCGGGTAGCTAAACGGGCCAGGAGGATATTGTGCGAGATACCTATGCTGACTAGTTGGCAAAAATGAATGAGTTGCTATTCTGATCGTATGTGCCGCAGAGACGTACTTTCGCAGGTCGTAGCCTTCCTCACTTCAGCACGGATCATCTCCGCAAAGTCCTTCGCTGGATCCTGAGTAGAACCTCGGCTCTGGGCCTGGGAACGGAGCTCGTTGACGGTGTTGGTGACGTCTATTAGGGCCTCGTCAACTGAGACGGATTGAAGGTCGTCGGCGTGCTTCATGAGGACGGTGTAGAAGAGCAGAGAAAACTCCTTGTATCGCTCGAACTCGTAAGGTATGGTGATGACTTGAGGGCAGAGTTGTCGGGCTTGCTGCAAGCTACAAAGGCGAGCATCAGCTACGAGAAGATCGAAAGCAAAAGGGAAAAGGTACCTCATGCCATTCTTGATCCCAAACTTCCTCGCCTCATAACTCGAGCTAGCAATCTCGCTCGTGCTGGACGCGCCACCTGTTGAACCTTGCGAATGGCAAACAATGACAGGTTTTCCCTTCAGCTCCGGTCTGCTAACCAGACCAGCGGAGACGAAAAAGCAATCAAAGTCGCAGTGCATAATCACTCTTTCCTCATCACCTGCCGCCTTGCCCTTGCCCTTCCATTTCGATGTCGGCGAGCGCATAACGAGTGCATTGCCCCGCATGCTTACTCCTCTACCAGCGCCGCTGCCTTCAATCTGAGCCTCCGAGGCGACCTTGCCCGTATGACCGGAGACCGAGGCAGACTCGGCGCGTTCTTGAGCAAGTTGTACAAGATCCTTGAGCTCCGACTTCCATGTGGACAGGTGGTGCAGACGCGAATTCTTGTAGTATCCTTCAATGAAACCGGATGACACGGAGGTGTGGGCTTTGCGCCATTCCGGGTTGGCCATGGCTCGTTGGGCGTTCGGGTTGGATTTGTCCACCGCATAACCTGGAACGCGTGCTGCATCGGCTCTGGTGACTGGGTCGGTGGTATACAAAGGATCAGGAGCAGGGAGGGGTTTCTTGGGTGGTGGAAAGGCAAAGACGGGCGGTTTGGATGTCGTTGCGGAAGTAGAGATCGATGCTGAGGTCTGGGTGTTGCCCGTGCTGCTGCTGTCATCCAGAAGTCCCTTTTGCTTCCCCTTCGCACCTTGAGAAACTTCAATTCTCTCATTGTGGATGTACATGTAGTTCTTCCATGGAAGAAGAACCCCTCGCTCAGCACTTTCAACGAGCCACTCTGGTCGAACGACCTTCATGTGCTTGAACTCGCGTATCTTAGCAGGCGTCAAAGAGCAAGTAATGACGTGGGTACTAGAAAGTGTTATTCAGTCATGGCCACAACACCGAAGAGGAATGATACTCACACCAACGCTTTCTGGTCAAGATATGCTTGAAACACACCGCCATGTTTGACTATAAGTTGACGAAGTTCTTGCACAGATGGACGTGTATATCCGTTAATCTACGCTTCCTGAGAAAATCAAACAAAATGAAGAGAGAAAAGATCTTACATAGATGGAGAGGCCTTTGAATATCTGACTTGTTCCGTCGCGTTTGTCCGAACCTGCCTCCTGACTGATCTCCGCGTTCTGGATTTGCAGCTTTGCTCGTTTCCTCCGCATGTATTCTCCAAAATCTCCAAAGCGAGAGGCTCCATAGGTATCATCATCGAGATCCACTTCGTCGTTCCTGTCCTCTTCTTCCCGTCTCAAGTAACTCCTTGATCTCTTCAAGCACGGTTGCGTTGGCGGAGGCAGTTCTAGTTCCTCTGAGGACGTCGAGTCCTGAGAAAACTTCTGCTCCGCCCCATGACCAACTGGCTCTCGAGGTAAGTCGCCTGGTAAGACTGCGTTGTTCAACGCCTCGAGAAATTCGGAGTCATCGTCTTCGTAATAGTCAGAAGAATTGCTCTGCGACGCCTCGGGCTTGACAGGCATTGTGGTGGGAGCATCTCGAGACTTCAAAGACGCAATCTGCAATGAAGTAAATCCGCTGAGTTGGTGGACTGTTGATAGTCGTGTTCAGGTTGAGCTTGAACTGGAGCTTGAGCTTGAGGCTGACCTTAGGTTTTCTCGGAGCCGACGGCGTTCGGCAGGTACCTAAATATTTCGGAACTTCCCGAAGATACCCCTTACACTTTCAAGTTTCTCTAAGTCACAGCCTCCTGAGGACGTCTCGAGCACTATAATCGACCAGATCTCCTCTGTGAACGCCCGTTCTCAAACATGTAGGGCCGTGTTTCTGTCGAAACTGATCTATTCTATCAACCAGAATGATTACCACCGAACCCACAGTCTGTATAAAACGGCCAACGACACTCTGTGGGTCATTCCACATCTTGTGCATTAGAGGTACAGCAGTGTTCAGCATAAAACACTCAACACTGAAGGGACGGCGTACCTCTGTTTTCCAACCTCAACCAGTCCTGTTCGACAGCCAGTCTGTTGTGCCACTCCCGTTCTGACGGAGATTTCTCCCGGTGACTTCCTCGTACTTTGGTGTGAGCACCACTGCTCATACTCTCGTCGTGGGCCGTCCTGCTGCATCACATCGACCTCTCTCCTACACAGCTTCAACACATAATCACATCAGGATCCACAAAGAACTCATCCAGGCGTTAAGTCTTTCTAGGTACAACAGAAAAGGACTACGCTGGTTATTAAAGACCTGTTGACCTTTCTTCTGCACAGCACATGCAATCACGGCCTATTATTGTCCGTTCGACGACCCGGAAACTCCGGTCCATGTTTTGGCCGACCTTAGATACACTTTGCGGGTGCTTTCCTATCATTGTGGACGCCAGCGATGTAATCAAGGCCCCCTTTCGGGACATTGGAAACCGACATTCCACGTTAAAATCAACACTGTGTGTCCGCCGATGACCCACGGGCGGCGGGATATGGGTATAAAAAGGTGGTCTATTGTGTCCCAACCTCCCAAGTGCCAAGTGCATTTCATCACGCATATCCAGTACGTTTCCCTTGACCTTAATGTCCTGGCTGTCCTCCTGATGAACGCATCGCCGTAGAGCCTACAAGGGCCGGTTCCCTTGAACGACTTTCGACTCAGATTAAGGAAGTAAGTCTGCCATAACACCACGCTTCGGAACGTCTAGTGACTTTCTGTTCAGCACTCGTCGAGCCAAATGCCTTCTTTTTCCAAGATCGCTGCTGTCGCTGCTCTTGCCTATAGAGGTACAGTCATGGCCCTTCCCTTGGTATGTAACCTGAACTCTTATTGCTGCAAATGCAAACCAGTCTAAGAGTATAATTGAAGCATAACTCCTACGCCAGCCTCGCCGAGCGTGAATACTTCGACATGGATAATCTTGAGGCCCGTATGTACGATATGGAACCCGAGGACTTCGATGCACGTGAGGAGTTGGCTACTGGCGCTACTGGGAGTCCCGTCGCACCTGTTGCTGCCTCTGCCGTCACCACCTCTGCTACTGCGGTTGTTCCCAGACCAGCGCTGCTCACAAGCATCATGCCCACCACCACCACGGACACCATCGCCTGCACACACACAATGGGTTGGCCACCGCCCACAAGTACCAGCGCAAGCATGCCCACCATCATCATCAGGAGTCCAGAAAAGCTGCTCTAACCTCTCCTGCGCTGTCATATATTGCCCCGCCTGCCGGCATTGCTCCGGTTCCAGTGAGTAGCCTTCTCGTAAAAAGGTATTCTTGATTTAAATTCCTATATGAAGGTTTCTGCGCGCGACCAAATCCACCCTCGCCACCACAGAAACCCCACAAGCACGGCAAGCACCACTGCAAACATGGCCATCGTAAGCACCATCACCGCAGGCATAGGAAGGTAAGTCACCCGATGTCTGGCCTGAAGTAACCTGTCTGGATTAAGTATTTTTGTAGGCTGCTCTTGCCCCTGCATCACCTGCTGCCGATCCCGCTGCTGTAAGTCGCCTGCTACTTAAGAACTGGGATACGAAAATAAACTGGCAAGCATCTCAAGGCTGCTGGGGCTCCTATGGACGCTAGCGACGCGTCTCCCCCTGCACCCATCGCCGCTCGCGGCCTCTTCAGCGACATTCTCCATAAGAAACCTGCCCTCGCCCAGTCCGAGGCGAACGTCTCAATATCGAGCGCTAGTTCAGGCTTCCCAACCACCACGGCGCCTGCAGGTGCTCTTGAGACAAGCGTGGTGACTGGCAAGAAGCACCGCAAGCATCACCACCTCCATGGCCACCAGCACCACCGCGGTCAGCGCAAGCACCGTCACCCCAAGTACAAGCTTCACAAGCACCAGCTGAAGGAGGTATACGCTCCTACTGCGTCATCCTCGGTGACACCAACTGCGACCAGTACTGAATCGGCTATTACTTCGGGCGTCTCCACTCCCACTGGGGCTGCTGCATGAGGATGAGATTGATGCCAAATATATATAGGCCGATTGGCTGCATTGCAGACTTGCAGTCATCGTCAGTACCGATGGATGAGATGTAATCTGCGTGAAACAGTTATTTTAGGGTAAATGATTCGTTTGTTGGAAGGAATAATTGACGGCGGCAGCAAGAGTTTCGGAATAGCTCACTTCGGCCATGTCGGTCGGCGTCTATCATTTAATGGGGAATCTAATGTTGGCATCGATCATGTCGGCGGCATACCCGTTTCTAGTCATAAGCCCACAGAATCATCAAAGGCGTGAGGCTCGGTTCGCTCTCCGTCCTCTCCCACTACGGTCTCCTTGTCTTAAGTTATATCGCCTTCGGTCCTGCTCCTGACGGCGATGGGCGTTTGACCCACCAGACCACCATGATCTCTCAATATCTACAGTCGCTCGACCTTCCGGCAACGTTCAAGGGCTTGGACGTCCAGACTCTCGTCAGACAGCTCGATTGGGCGCTCCTCCTAAAACTCTTCGCAACGTATGGGGCATTCAAACTCCTCAAGTCTGCCTACGATGAATTGACTTCACCCTTGCGGGACCTACCTGGTCCTCCGAGTAAGAGCTTCCTCTACGGAAACTTCAAGGAAATTCGGGAGGGGGCAAGTCATTGGATTTATTTTTGGCGAGAAACACTGAAAAAACTCTATCTATTCAGGAAATTGGCGCGAAACCAGAAGAATGGGTCCAGAAGTACGGGAATACGATTATGTTAAGAGGGATCTTTGGCGTGGGTTGTTCCCGGCGAAACATCTATGTTGCTGATAGAACCCATCGCTTCCTCGTAGAGTCCACGCCTCTCCACCATGGACCTCAAAGCCATGAACCATATCCTGACAAACAATTATATCTACCAGAAATCGGAAAGGACTATATACAGTTTGAAACGCTTGATGGGAGAAGGTTTGTGAATTTGACGTCCTTCATTCGTCGTCTGTCTCATACCTAGATAAAGGTGTCCTGGCGGCTGAAGGGGATACACATAAGCGACAGGTTTGCAGAGATCATTCTTCCGGCGTACCGAGGTACTAACACGAAGCGATTGCTGGACGTCGGCAGCGCCGAATTCTGGTCTGTTACAGTGTGAACTTGAGAAATTCCGCCATTTCGCTGACTTCTCCAATTTCGCCAACTTTGCCAATAGAACCCTGCCTTCGGACCACAGCAAATCAGGGAACTAACAGAAATCTTCGTCGAGAAATCCCTAGAAGTACGTCGCGCGTATCCTCACGGGCTCGACCTAATTTCCCTTTTTCTTTTTGCACCATAGCTACGTGACAGTTGGAACAAGGAGATTGCCAAGCAAAATCTCGACGAAAGAGTCAAGGTGGACGCTCTCTCGTGGTTGAGTCGCACGACTCTCGATGTGATTGGCCTCGCAGGTTGGGACTTTTTTGCTTGGATACTTAAGTGATAACTTCACAGCATCGTATATGTCCTCCTCAGGCTTCAACTACAAATTTGACGCCCTCTCCGATGGTCCTGAGAAGAACGAACTCAGCAACGCCTTTGCTTCGGTATTCAAGGCCAATAACGAAGTCAATATCATACCTTTCCTGAGGCGTAGATTCAAATGGCTGCGGTGGCTAGTAAGCATGCATTTTTTCAGGGTCTATCCTTCGCTCATTGTCATTAGCCTGCAGAGAGCGACGCTGAAGCGAGGACAGCAACTACAACCATGAAGAGGATCGGAAAACAGATACTGGAAGACAGTAAAGCTGCACTCGCTGATGACGGTCATCTCAAGAATGCAGGGCCAGGGAACGAGAAGAACCGGTGGCAGTCACGCAACTTGCTTTCTCTTCTGGTCCGTGCCAATACCATGCCTGACCTGTCGGAAAATCAGAGGTTAAGTGACGAAGATGTCTTAGCCCGTAAGCTAGTTCTAGGTTGGGTCGGTCACTTGAACTAATGTCCCCTATTACTAGAAATGTCAACATTCCTCGTGGCAGGCCACGAGACTACGAGGTGAGTAGGCGTTGTTTGGTCTAATCTAGTAGCTCCCAAACTTTATTTACAGTACAGCTACAACATGGGCGCTGTTTGCTCTATCTCAACGTCCCACAATCCAATCCGCCCTCCGCTCCGAGCTCGCAACCATCTCGACAGATAATCCCTCCATGGACGATTTGAACAGTTTGCCCTACTTGGACGCTGTCGTAAGGGAAACCCTGAGGCTGTATCCACCCGTGCCTTCAACCGCCCGAGTTGCAGTGCAAGATGATGTGATCCCACTTGCGACACCATTCGTAGATCGGAAAGGGGTTAAAAGAGACCAGGTGCAGTAAGTCTTCAATTTTTCTAGGCATGAAGGCTTGCTAACGAAAGGCCCCTACGTATGTTTAAGTATTCGCAAGGGACAGGTGGTGTTAATACCCATCGTGACCATCAACCGTGCCAAGCCGATCTGGGGTGAGGATGCAATGGAATTCAAGTAAGCGCCTGTGCCACATAATGATCTCGGGAACAGCCGTTTGCTTACTTAGCGCCCGTCCGCGTGCCTTTCGTTACAGACCAGAACGTTGGGCAAATCTACCAGATACAGCGGGCGCCGTCCCAGGGGTATGGGGAAATATGATGACGTTCCTCGGCGGACCCAGGGCGTGCATCGGCTACCGATTCTCCCTCGTCGAGTGCGTCCGAGCTCTTTCACGTCGTAAAATAGAAGAATGACCTCTCATTTCTCATAACAACAGGATGAAGGCTCTTTTGTTTACTCTGATACGCGCCTTTGAATTTGAGCTCGCGGTGCCCTCGAAAGACATAGTCAAGAGAGCCGGTATGGTGCAGCGTCCTGTCCTGATGACCGACCCTGAGAAATCCAACCAATTACCCCTGCTCCTTTGGCCTGTTGCGCAATGAGATGGACCATCTGTAGACTCAGATGAGCCGGGTATGATACTTAGTTGCATAAGAGCGTAATATGAATTATCGCAGAGATTCCGAATTCAAGCTTCAAATGATCGATAAACCATGACCAAAGGCCACCCTTCAGCATGCGTGATGTGATGCCAGCACTCGAGGAGACACGGAGGCGAAGCCTGAGCGAGAAACATGTTTCTCCGCAATATGGGGTATCTGCCTACCACGCCTAAATACATGCAGCCTATGTAGATATGCACGCCTCCCTCCTACACTAGATTCGCATCCAAGAAAATCACTGCCAGAGTCTCACGGCAACTATCGCGGCCTACCGCTCCTGGCTCAACTTCGGATTAGGCGGCGGCGACCCCGTCACCGTCTCCCACTCCGTCCCCGGCAGCACCTCCCAGTCACCGTGGCAGTCCCACTCCCAGTCCACCTCGCTGATGATCTCCTTCTGTGCTTCGATGAACGTACTCAGAGGGCACATCCCATCTTTCTGCTTCGGGCAACCTTTAATGCCCGTCAGCGGTGCGACGCCGTCGTTGATAATGATTCGGATCTGCGGGCCGGGGACGGACGCGCACTCGAGGACTACAACAGAGGTTAGCTAAGGTAAGGAGAACACAGAGGACACGTACGCTGGAACTGGAGGTTGGTCGCGAATGGTGCGAGCTCTGCCACCTTGAACGACCTGTTCTCCGGAATATGCGTGTATGGCAGCGGACCCGTCTCGGCGAACGTCGTCAGGTTCAGAGCGGTGATAACTGTGTAGTACGATCAGCTTCGATGAACCACATCGAAAAGGAAGCAACTTACTGTTGAGAACGACAACCTCGTGGGTTGCATCCACGTATAAACTCTGGCCGAGTGGGAACGTTACGGGGTTGTCGTCCAAGGTGGAGTTTGTGCTCGAGTTGTGCGTTTGGATTGGGGTATGTGTCAATCGCGCAACGAATTCCTGAAGCCAGCCAACACCCTGCGTACGTGCAACAGGCGAGCCAAACGCGGAATTATACCAGAACTGGAGGTCAAGACTATACGGGGGATCAGAAGACGAACTAGGGGAGGCGGGAGAAGCACCTACGCGTAGTCAAAGCCATCCCACTCCTGCTCCGTAAATAGCTCGCAGAACTTGGAGTATCCCAACGCGACCGTCTCGTACGGGCATAGCTGCTGCATGGTGTACACGTCTTGGATCGATAGGTCCAGGCGGTCCAGGTCCTTCTGCAGACGCTTCTGCGCATCCTTGAGGTAGATCTCCGCCCAGCGCGCGATGTACCAGTCACCCCTGCTCGCTTTGGACTTGTCGCTCGCATTCGGGCAGGTCTTGTACGGAGCAAGGGTGTTATTGAATCCCTTTGCCTCGATGGTGATGCTCTGCTGGTATTGGCCATCGAAGGGGTATCCGAAGAACCCGATAGCGAAGTTCATGGCCGATGCGAGCATACGATCCCTTCAGATTAAGGTCAGCTAACGATGGTGAGGAAGGAGAAGGTGATGTACTGGGACTCGGTCCGGAATACCGGAATCGTGTTCTTCTCAGTGAAGTTCTGGAGGAGGAAGCCATACTTCATGCGGGTCGAGATACCGAGGTCGTCTGTATAGTTTGATTAGCCCGGTCCCAAAGGGAATGGAAGGTGAACGTACATAGTTGCTGCCTTCCAAACGGTGTTAGAACTACGGGAAATTATAGTCACTCTAAGCAGCAAAATAGACGAGCAAAATAAGCGTACGCTCTTCGCCCAACTTGTATGTCCAATCGTTCAAAAAGTCTAGTGAGCCTTTCGCATTCCAGGACGCTGGGTCACGATGCAGTTTCGTGCCAAAGTTGGCTGGACCACCGTAACTCGCTGCAGACGGCTAAGCACCGCAGAAGAACACAAATAGTAAGAAAAGAACTCACACCAAGCAGTGGGGTACCTTGCTCCATGCCGATGTAAGAAGTGCAGTCCCGTCACCCGACACGTCTCAGGCGTCTCTGGCCCCGAATCCACACCAAACTTCCCTCGCCCAATGCTGAACCATGGTGATAGGTTGCCCCAACTGTGGAATAGATTGAACTTAGACTTCTTGCCCTTGCCATGTTTCGTCGAGTCACCCTCCTTCTTCGCCTCTCCCCCGAGTTCTGTGGGCCGTAAGAGCTGGTGATTACACTGGCCTGTGTGCAAAGGGTACGCTGGTGCGGTCTCGATAACGGCTGCCTCGGCGCCGGTCGGTGTCCCTCCTGCATACCCTACATTCGAAGGAAAGAGAGACGGGTAGGCGTTCGTCGGCTTCGATGGAGGAAACTTGTGGACTTCAGTGGAACCGACATAAGGCGGTGCAAGCACAGTCACTTTATTCTCCTCGCTCCCGTGGGGGTTGGAGGATATTGGGGGTCTGGTGAAGCATCCCGTCCCGCACAGTGCGTACTGAGCGACAAGGCAAGCGATCGAACCGAGGATAAACGCTGCTGAGACGTGCAGGACACCAAATTTCGGTTCTTGATTGCAAGACTTGGAGAATTTCGGTGACTTTGGTGAAGGAATGTCCACCTCGGGCCTTGTAGTTGGTAGTAGAGCCTCTGTCTCGGCGCCGGCGATGCCAGACTCAACGTCGGATCTTCCGAGCATGCTGGGGGTGGCGCTGGAGCTTGGTGGTGGTGGTTGCAGGACAAGAGGCACCGATGACTGAGGTGGACATTTATCACTTTTCCACGGCTTGCAGTCAGAAAAAGCAATGCGTGACCCGGATATAGTCTACACAAGATTGCATAACCAGCTGAGGGCATTCGAAATCAATAGTAAAGTTACTCGAGTATACAGAGGCGGCAACCACGGGAAAACCTGATGAGAGAGAATTACCAAAGTGAAGACTAAGTAAATGCATTCCCTTCGAATTCGCAATACTGCGTTATTTTCTTTCCCAGAATCGACCCGAGAACTTGACCAAAAGCCACAGAAGCCCCAAGATTCCAACCTTCGACAGCAAATAATCCTGCCTTGCCGACCTTGCAGAGACGAATCATCAAGGAACCCATGGCAGAACTGTGGTGTTCATCCCACAACGTCACGAACGACGGGTTGCGAGTATCCAGCAGGGTTACGCGACCAACGAGAACATCTCCACTTGCATTAGCAACGGAGACAGAGATGGCGGCATTGTCGGGCTGCCCAATGTCGGCAACGCAAATGAATGACAAAAGACAAGACCCGTTCCGGATGATGATCTTCTCCGAGATGTTGAAAGGGATCCCGTTTAAAACGATTTTGAGCAGGCCTGGATTGGCGAACTTCGAGGCGAAGTCAACATCGCCGAAGTGCAGCATCTGGGCGACAAGCACATTCTGCGTCCTAAAAGCTTCATCGTCGGCGTACCTCCATCCGCATCCAATATCGGACAAGAGCTTCAAGCCAAGGGTGCCAATGACCGTCTCTACCGCGTCAGCGACCTCCTGCTCGAACTCGGGTGGACTCGACAAAATGTCCGACATGGTGGGCATTGCGCCGCCTTTGTCACCCACAACCCTCTTCCTGGTCATTGTGTAAGCTTCCCCCCCACAGCTATCCACCAGCCCATCCAAATCCAGTACTTCTCGATCATCTTTGAGAGCGCGTGCAAAGATGTCCAAAATACTGGCAGCGCTCGAGAGAAGACCTGCGACGAGGGCTGTCATGGGAGGGAATACGTGGGCAGCTGGCGCTTCGCTCGCAACGAGCATTGACACTCGCCCATCTGTCGCTGTGTAGCAATGCAGCCCAAGATCGCTCGCGTCTGTGCTGTCAAAGAGAAGATCATAGAGCACGTCGTCCGCTCTGGAAGCATGGGCGGGGTGTTGGGTGATCATATGCGGGTGCACAGTGCCATGGGATACGCTGCTGCTAGGGTATGCAAGCCAAGTCGGATTCGCGGCCTTTGCACTGTTCCTGTCGACGAACGACACAATGAAGCTTCGATCTTGCTTCTGGATGATTGGATGCGTGCCAGTGACAAGCCATTCAGACCCATCAACCGAGAACAGGGATCTCTTTCCGCGTCGGGGTGTGGAAACGAACGCCACCTCCCTCTTCAGCTCTTCGCCAGTGTCGGCGTTCATCGACTTCACAAAATCTCCCTTCTTGATACTGTCAATCCGTCTTAGACTGTCGTCCGCCATGACCACGAGAGTATTTCCAGCAAAGCATGACGAATCTGGATAGCGCATGAATTTCGAATCACGAACGTAGTGCCTGGTTTGCCGGTAATTGACGTAATTCCGATTCGTTCCAGTTCTGTCCAAAGCTGTGGGGTCTACTTGGTGGCCATCGAATTGACCAAGAAACACCCAGCCCTTGTACTGCCGCCAAGTCGTTGGGGTGATATCAGCGAATCCACCTGGGTTGAGCCTCGGTTCGACGGTGGTCAGGTTATAGTAAATGTCATCGATGTCGGACTCGGACATCCCGCACGCGAGGCACCGGACGAAGTGTAGATACATCTCGAGTGAGGGGTGAGCCCATGTACCTTGAGTCTGCTCTGCCTTACGGATGGACCTCCAGCCGGAATTAAGAAGTGCTTCCCTGTAGGCTTGGACGAGGGAAAGGGACGGTTTAAGACTGAAATGCTTTCGTAGGTAAGCAGTATAGAAGTCAGCCGCAGAGTTGTAAAAAACAGTTGTTAGGGTGGCAAGGTAGTCATTCGTCTTGTTGAGGTTGATCGAGGACTGTCGAAAGAATGCTCTACTAAATTCGATACGAGCCACGAGAGAACACAGGTACTTACGCGAATGAAATCGTTCCTGTTCCAGATTGCCTTCACCACAAGTGCCTCACAATAGGCCACATAATTCCAGGAAGTCACCGTATCGAGATATGGAGGGTAGGTGAAGATGCGATCCAAATCAAAAGCTGGATATGAGCCGACTGCTGCGACCTTTCCTCGATAACTTGGTATCGGTATTGTCCTCACTAAGAAGTTCGCTACCATCTGTGTGACGGGGTGTTCTTCAAACGCGACAGGTAGTTGCATGTAGCTGAAAAGGCCTGGGTCAATTTGGGTTGCGCTTGCAACTCGGTGTATGGCGTCGTCATCTGCGACTGGGCTAACGATTGATGGGAAAGACGAGAGAATATTCTTGTCGGACGGGGGTAAGATGTTGCTAGCTGCAGCCATCGAGGTTTTCCTGCCGAGTATGGTACCAAGCACGTGACTCCTTCCTAGAATCCCAGGAGCATTTCTGACCTCGATGTTGACCGTGGCAACCTGCACGAACCTCTGACCATTTATGACGATGCTCGCATTCACAGTGTAAGTCGTCAATGGAATGTGGGCGGGTGTTCGACCGGGGAGGACGTAAATCCTTCCACCATCAGGAGGGTGCGTCTCCAGGTGAAGTCCGAGCGGGAGTGGGGGCGAGATTGACCACGCAAGAGGTTGAGATCCAGGGAAGTCCATGATTGGTGCAATAGATTCGTCGCGCGAGGTGGTGTACAAGATCCATGAATCGGGAAAATATGCCAGCCTGCCAGGCGCAAGGGGTTGCATCTCGCAGGCCCACTTCGCCGGCGACGAGTCCAACGAAGGTCGCCCATTCTTGTCAACGGAGAGATACCCGTTCGTGTATGCGGATCGGATGGTGTAAGTTGATGACTTGAGATACGATACATCTCGAATCTCAACGTATGACCCCTTTTCAAGGCCCACGAACTCCCACTGTCGCTGCCTGACATGCTTCGCGTATACGGCCGGATCGGCTGGGTTGGTATCACCCTTTAGGTTGGATTCAATTTGGCTCAGCGTAGGTAGCACAACCACCGATCCGGTTTCATCCACTCCAAGCCATAACTTTGTGGCTGACGTCGTTGCGAATGTCCAAATCGTGGTCAGACCGTTGGCGTCGGTGTCCACTGAAGGTATGATCAACGTTGTGGGACACAAGGCGCGGCTAAACGATCACTCACAATTGAAAGAAGCATTTGGCAAGTAGGAGAATTGTTTGGCGAGCTCGACGAAAACTTTGGCAGGGTCCAGTTGGGACTGCGCAATGCTGACATACCCCGACCCTTGTTTCAAAGAAATGCCCTCCAAGGAAGCTGTGACCGTATCCCCAGCTGGAATGGCTCTGAAGTAGTCCGCCGCAATATTCTCCATATAAAGGCCGGCATTCTTGACAAAGCCCTCGATGAAGCGAGTCGACGAGTCAGCGGGGTATTGGGGTGTGATGTCGGAAACTGTTCAAAAATTGAAGATAATTCAGCAACTGGGAGCTCCTAGAAGATAGTGTCCTACCAATCAAAACGATGATTCCAGCTAGAAAAAAAAATCATGAGCTACGGAGCGGTTACAGTGAAAGGCGGCAATTCAGCTTACCAACAGCAAAAGCCACGCTCAACGGGCCCATTGCACTTGAAACCATATCCAGCACAGTGATGGTACTAGCTTCCAATGATACGATACTGCTGTTCGAGATAAAGCCGGTAGCGGCGCCGATGATGGAAAGCGAATGTGAAAGGAGGCCCAGATCACCTCTCAGTGTCTTGAGAGGACCAGGTGTAGTGGCACGACTCCAAGCTGTTAAGGCAACGTTGACAAGAGCCACGACGCTTCCAAGGCTCTTTACGAGGTATAACGAAGCGCCCTTGCCGAAAAGCTGGGCGATGAGAGGCACTTGAGGCCCATCCGACATACGATTGTCCCTCGTAGTTGCAATCAGCCACCTGCTGAATCCGTCTTGTACCTGTGAGACGAGAGCCGTCGTCAGTCTGCAATGGGAATTCGAGGAAGACAAGACGTACTTCAAGAGCTTGTGGACCGAAGCTGACGACGAACTCGTCATTACCGAAGAGTATTTTGGGGCAGGTCGTCCAAGTTGTGATGTCATCGTAGAGAGTCTCCAGCTGAAGGGTACTCTGTACGAGCCTGACGCTGGCGATGAAAAAGCACCTCGTGCCAGCTTCCGTAATACTGTCAATCTTGGGCGCCGTAAAAGTTTGA
>MPNV01001270.1:773478-790051 GCA_013376435.1 Cyclocybe cylindracea
CGCTTCGTGGAAGGATCGAGCTAAGACGGTGTTTCTCGTGGCTACTCGGTGAGTCAAATCTTCGTATAATGGCAGACTTTCGCTGATGGTGCTGAAGAGCTGTGGCAAGTGCCGACGAGACGAAATGCGACCAAGACCACTACACGGCTCGCATCTTTGACTCCCAAGGCAAATACTTGGGCGGCATGCACGCGTTTCCTGACTACGTCCAGGGAATGCCTTCATTTCGCCATCGCGACCTCGAGAAGAAAAAACGTTGGAGCAATACCAACCTCAAGGATCTTTGGATCAATGGGATGATTATGGAGTTCTGAAGTCGATTGTGAGTGGTTTCTATCCATCTCAATCCCAATTCTTATCATCCATTCTGCTTTGTGGCTCAAAAAGAGAAATCTATTACTACTTTTATACACTATGTACCATATTGATTGTAATGTTGCTGCCATATGTTATCTTGATGTGGTGATCGACCCACCACCTGTTCGCTTATATGGGGTTCGGGAGCGATCGCCGATATGTTTTGATCGAATTTAAGTCTTGAGATGACGAAAAGGTCCGGCGTGCACATGGAAGCCAGCAGTGCTGAGCCGCTTGGGTAGTCGCGGGGTCCTCGAAATTCTTGCCGTTTTATTCACTGTTTCTTGAAGATTCTGGGAGAATCTGCCGGACTGTAGGATACACTCACAATGCAAATGCTTGACAAATGGTGGAGAAAGTTAATGGCCAGGTCTTTTCCATCCGGCAAGAAACACCAGCGTTATGCGGAATTAGTTAACGATCGTCGGGGATTTCTGCTGAACGTTGACGATCAGTGATGCATGTTGACGAACTGTGCCGTTCATGGACGTTCGGCTGACATATTCATTGTAAAGTACCCTATTTACATGGTAGGTACTATTTTTGTCCACGATGGGCCGTTATACCTTTAGAGTCGACGAGCGTAAAAAACCAGCAGGTGTGACCTCTGGACAGACGTTAGTAGAGTTTTGAGTTTAACTGGATGGAACTGTCGCAAGCCTCGTCATACATGTGTGTACTAACACCTGCCCATCGCGTCCTTTTCTTAGACCAACCATGTCATGCAGCACTGAAAGCCTTTCGATATTCTTTCGGCCCTCATCGCAACCACCATAAGGCGAGCGTTCCTCCTATTGTGCGACGAGGAGCTGGTCAAGGTGTGGGAAGAACAGAAGGAGGCGGAGGGGTGTACGCCGCGTGGAGCAGATTGGGTTTGTGCTGAAATGCGCTGATGCCTTTTTTGTGCAGGAACGACGAGCTGTCGCGGGCCATCGAACGTGTCGTCGAGATTGGCCTGCCTAAGGGGACCTAGGCGGAATTCCAAGCCTAATACCTATACACTAGTTACTGTGCATACAATTGGTTTTTAACCTGCGTTCTTCCTCGGTCACCTTTTTGTCTCATCACCGTCGAGGAATAGCGCCTTTCGAATTCTGGGCGTTGTCAGTAGAGAATATGCAGCGTGAAGCCTCCGTCTGCCTTTTGCGTCAGCCGTTCTCGATGGCATACAAATGTCCCTTCATACGCGATCTCTCTGACATTGTGCTTATCTTTCACCTGACTCTCATAACCGACAGAAGATTTTTGAGACCAAATTCGTCAATTTACAACTAATACAGGGGCAGAGATAGCAACTGTCAGAAAGTGAAGTGAAGGAGGAAGCCAAATTGAAAAGGATCAAGCCAAACACTAAGCAGATGTATCCCCTTCACAGTATTGAGCAATTTTATTTCCTATAATCGTACCAAGAACTTGGCCAAAGGTCACAGAAGCTCTAAGATTCCAACCTTCGACAGCAAGTAAACCTGCCTTGCCGACCGTACAGAGACGTATCATCAAGGAACCCACGGCAGAGTTATACTGTTCATCCCACAGCGTCACGAACGACGGGTTCTGGGTATCCAGTAGCGCCACGCGTCCAACGAGAACGTCTCCACTTGCATTTTCAATGGAGACAGGGACGGTGACGTTGTCGGGTCGTCCAATGTCGGCGACACAAATCAGCGACAAAAGACAGGGCCCGTTCCGAGTGATATTCTTTTCTGAGATTTCAAAAGGGATTGCATTGAGAAGGATTTTAAGCGGCCCTCCATTGTTGAACTTCGAGGCAAAGTCAGCGTCGTTGAGGCGAAGCATCTGTGCAACAAGCACACTCCGGACCCTGGATGCTTCATTGTCGGCAAACCTCCACCCGCATCCAATGTCGGACAAGAGCTTCAAGCCAAAGGCGCCAATACCCATCTCCACTGCGTCAGCGACCTCCTGCTTAAACTCAGATGAACTCGATAAGATGTCTGGCATGGCGGGGATTAAGCAGTCTTTATCGTCCACGACCTTTTTGCTGATGGTCGCGTATGCTTCTTCTCCACAGCTATCCAGCAGCCTGGCCAACTCCAGCACTTCCTGTCCATCGTCGAGTGCGTGGGCAACGATGTCCAAGACACTAGCAGCGCTCGAGAGGAGGCCTGCAACGAAGGCTGTCATGGGAGGGAATATGTGGGCAGCTGGCACTTCGCTCGCAACGAGCATCGACACGTGCCCGTCTGTCGCTGTGTAGCAATGCGGCCCGAGATCATTCGCATCCGTGCTGTCGAAGAGAAGATCGTAGAGCACGTCGTCCGCTCTGGCTGCATTGGCAGGGTATTGGGTGATCGAGTGCGCGTGCATAGTCCCATCGGACAGGCTGCCAGCAGGATACGCAAGCCAGGTCGGATTCGTGGCATTCGCACGGTTTTGGTCGACGAATGATACAATGAAGCTTCGGTCTTGCCTTTGGATGAATGGATGCGTGGCAGTGAAAAGCCATTGAGACCCGTCAATCGAGAACAGGGATCTGTTTCCACGTCGGGGTGTGGAGACGAAAGCCACCTCCCTCTTCTGCTCTTCCCCAGTGTCGGCCTTCATCAATTTCACAACATCTCCCTTCCTGATACTGTCAATCCGTCTTAGACTGTCGTCCGCCATGACCACGAGAGTATCTCCAGTAAAGCATGATGAATCTGGATCACAGCTGAACCTGGAATCACGAATGAAGCGCTGCGCGAGCACGACATTGACGTTATCCCAATTCTTTCCAGTTCTATCCAAAGCTGTCGGATCTACTTGGTGACCATCGAACTGGTTGGGGAAAATCCAGCCCTTGTACTGCCGCCAAGTCGTTGGGGTGATATCAGCGAATCCACCTGGGTTGAGTCTCGGTTCGACGGTGGTCAGGTTATGGTAAATGTCATCGATGTCGGACTCGGACATTCCGCACGCGAGGCACCGGACGAAATGCAGATACATCTCGAGCGAGGGATGGGCCCATGTACATTGAGCCTGTTCGGCTTTACGGATGGACCTCCAGCCCGAATTAAGAAGCTTCCCCTTGTAGGCTTGGGCCAGGTCAAGGGATGGGCGAAGACCAAAATGCTTTCCGAGAAACGCCGCATAGAATTCAGCAGCAGAATTGTAGAAAACAGAGGTGAAGGTGGCAAGGTAGTCATTCGTCTTGTACAGGTCGATCCAGGGCTGTTGACGAACGGAATATTTTAAATTTCCACAAAAGAATAAAGGAACTCACATGAATGAAGTCGTTTCTGTTCCAAATTGCTTTCACCACAAGCGCCTCGCAGTAGGCCATATAATCCCATTGAATCACCGTGTCAAGTTGCGGAGGGTAAGTGAAGATGCGATCCAAATCAAAAGCTGGATATGAGCCAACTGCTGCGACCTTTCCTCTATAAAGTGGTCCCGATATTGTCCTCACTAAGAAGTTCACGACCATCTGCGTGACTGGATGTTCTTCAAAGACGACAGGCAGTTGCATGTAACCGAAAAGTACTGGGTCAACTTGTGCCCCGGCTATAGCTGCATCTGTGGTATCACCAACTGCGACCTGCCTCATGACGGGCGGGAAAGTCGGAAAGATCCCCTGCTGGTTGGGCTTGGGTAGGATGTTACAAATTGCAGCCGTCGCAATTTTTCTGGGAGCAGATGCGGCGGCAAGTACGTAACTTTGTCCTAGGAGGATTCCAGGAGGATTTCTGACCTCGATGTCGACTGTGGCTGTCCGCACGAACCTCCGGCCATCAATAACGATGCTCGCACTCACAGTATACGTCGTCAATGTGGAGTGAGTGGGTGTTCGGCCAGGGAGGATAAAAATCTTTCCGCCATCAGGAAGGTGTGTCTCCAGGTGGAGTCCCAGCGGCAGAGGGGGGGAGATCGACCAGGTAAGAGGTTGAGATCCGGGGAAATCCATGATCGGCGCAATAGATTCGTCGCGTGAGGTGGTGTACAACGTCCATGACTCGGGAAAATATGCCAGCCTGCCAGGCGCAAGGGGTTGCATCTCGCAGACCCACTTCGCTGTCGATGAGTCCAACGAAGGTCGCCCATTCTTGTCAACAGAGAGGTATCTATTGGTGTATGCCGACCGGATGGTGTAGGTTGATGATTTGAGGTACAATATATCTCGAATAGTGACGTATGACCCCTTCTCGAGACCCACGAACTCCCACTGTCGCTGCCTGAGTTGCTTCGTGCACACGGCAGGGTCGACTGGGGTGATATTGCCCTCGGGGTTGGACTGCACTTTGTTCGGCATAGGCAGGGCAACCACCGATCCGGTTTCATCAACTGCAAGGTATAGCTTTGCTCCTGTTGTGGTTGCGAATGTCCAAATCGTCGTCAGGCCATTGGCATCGGTGTCCACTAATGACATGATTAATCATATTGTACACAAGATGCATCGAAAACCCACTCACAATTGAGGCAAGTATTAAGCAAGTTGGAAAATCGTTTGGCGAGCTCGACGGAGCCTTTGAGGGGATCCAGTTGGGAATGTGCAATGCTGATATACGCTGCCTCTTGTTTCAAAGAAACACCTTCCAAGGATGGGGTGCTCATGTCGCCAGCTGGAATAACTCTGAAGTAATCCACTGCAATATTCTCCATATAGAGACCTGCTTTCTTGACGAAACTCTCAATGAAGCGACGCAACGGGTCGGGAGGGTGTTGGGGTTTGAAATCAGAAGCTATTCCGTGACAGGCAAGTCAGGAACTGAGCGCTCCTCTGAGACTGAGTCTTACCGATTAGAACGACGAGTCCAGCTATATAGAGCGTCTCATGAGCAACAGAGGAACTAGCAAAACAGCAATTGAGCTTACCGACGGCAAAAGCCATGCTTAACGGCCCCATCACACTTGAAACCATCTCCAGCACAGCTACAGTACTAGCTTCCAACGATACGACATTGCCACCGGAGATAAAGCCGGCAGCGGCACCTATGACGGCGAGCGAATGCGAAAGGGCGACTAGGTCGTTCCTCGACGCCTTCAGAGGATCAGGCGCGGTGGTGTGGTTCCAGATTGTTAAGGCAACATTGGCAAGAGCCACGACGCTCCCAAGGCTCCTTGCGAGGTATAACGAAGCGTTCTTGCCAAATATCCGAGCAATGAGAGGCAGATCCGAGATAAGGGTGTCCTTCGTAGTCCCAACCAGCCACCTGCTGAATCCGTCTTGTACCTGTGAGACGAGAGCCGTCGTTAGTCTACAATGGGACTTCGAGGAAGACGAGACGTACTTCAAGAGCTTGTGGGCCTAAGCTGCGGACGAACTCCTCATTACCGAAAAGCATTTGACTACTGGTCGCCCAAGGTGCAATGTCATCGTAGAAAGTCTCCATGCGAAGGGCACCTTGTACGAACTTGACGCTGGCGATGACGAAGCACTTCGTACCCGCTTCCATGATGCTGTCAAGCTGAGGTGCAGTGAAGGTAAGAGGTCTGGTGTTCTTCATTATGAACGAGGGTAGGATAATCGACGCTGTTGCAACGAGGAGCAGGAACAAATTCAACGGGGCCTCGCCATTGGCTAGCTGCCTGTACCAATCGTCATGCTCGCAGAGTTGTCGCATGTCTGATACCGTCCGAGGCCAGCTTCTAAAATAACCGCTTGTTAGGGAGGCGGATGTCAGCAGTCGCATAAAGTTGTTGACGATCTCCTTGTCCGTGATGAGTCCTTTGAGACTGGCAAGAATGGCTGTGACAGAAGGATCGGCTGAGGCCCCATACGTATCAAAGAAAGATGCTGCGATCTTGTCGATAAGACCGACAGTCTCGACAGAATTCAGTTGACAGTCAACGTATTGAGGCAGGACGACCGTAAGTGTAAACGCACGGATCATCTCGTTGAACTTCGCCTGGAACGTCTTGCCAGCAGCATTGGTTCGATTGCCCTCCAGCAAACCGAAGACCGCACTGAGAGTCTTGAGCTCCATGGCGACCTCTGCCGCAAGTCGCCCGCTGGACATCTTAACATGCAGGTAAGGAAGGTAGTACGGTTCTCGACGTAGTACATGAGCATGAACGCCCAGTACAGATTGTGCTCCAAGGCCCACTTCTCGAGCTCCTCGATGCTTCTGACCTAACGCTAGGTCCTTAGCCAATCGCCCGTAATGTCCGGATCCCTTTCACTCGATCCGCAAGCTGCTCCTTGAGCACCCTCGCCGCGGCACTGATTTGTGCACTATAGTCGTTTCCTTCTTGGTCATCGAGATAGGCTTGCATCACGGGATACATCTGCTTCCACCGAAAGGCGTACAAGAGAGTACTTTGAGCTTGGTACACCGCGTCGTTCGCTGGGATCTCTCGAAGAATCTTTGCCGCCCTGACTCCATTCAGGTGCTCGGCTGCAGGCAGCGACGAAGTCGAGAGAGATGCGACGAGGAACGGCACTTGCAGGCTGTTGTAGAACTTGGCATTCTTCAGTGGGTCGCTGTAGAGAATGTTCCTGATCTCCGCAGATAGGTCTGGAGGAGGCCCACCAATGAAGGTATGATAAAGTTCCTCGTCCATGAAATTCAGTATGCCGCATTCAAAATCCTTCAGCATCACTTTCGTGACGGCATCGAACCACTGACCGTCAGCATCCTGACGCATTGGGCTGAGGTTGAGAAGACCAACGAGGTTGAGATTCGAGAATGGGGATGAAAGAGTGGGAAAAGGGCCGCGGATTGGTTCGACGGACCTGAATCCCGAGTGGGCGGTCACAGAGATAGGTTTGTCAATGTTCTCTGAGAGGGCGTCTGAGGAAAGGAAGGCTGATGTTATGAAGGAGCGTTGCGAGAGTATCATGGAAGGTGTGTGCTGTCCTTTAATTGCGTATACGTTCTGTTTCGCGTCGGCGTATGCCCCAACAAAGGTGTCGCCCATTGAGTCGAAGTCGATGAAAAGAAGGAGAGGGAAAAGGCTTGAAACAGCATTCAAAGCGCGCTTCGATGAGGGAGGCGGGATGACGGCGGGGTCTAGAACACGAACGATGAGGTAGCTTGTCATGTCGGTGTTCTCTTGGAAGACGGCGCTGTACTGTCCGGGCGACTCCTTCGCGGGAAGACCAAAGTCGAATGTGGGTGGGACAGATGGGCTCGCCGACTTGTTGTCCGTTATCCCCAGCTCAACAACTTGCATTGGCTCGACAGGATCATCATTGCTGACGGTGTCGAAGGCGAGCAGTCCTGCGTCCGCCTCCCATGTCGCGTTCTTCCAAGACGCAGACGTGACATCCCAAGTCAATTCACTCTTGCCCGATGAGAAGACGGCGCCTGCGTTCGCGGAAACAGCGATGGAATACGTGGTCGCATATGGTCGGAGCAGAATGGCATAAGCGCCTTTGTTGTTATGAATCAGAAGGCCGCTCAAAGAGAGAAAATTCATCTGTCCATGGATGACCCCTCCACCGTCCTGTTCGTTCAGACTCCCTGTGAAGGTGTAGACTATCTTGTCTGCAGAAAGATTGACGTTTTCCGGCGGGATCCATGAGTTGTTGATCCAGAGGCCATGGTTAGCTTGTCCAAAAGACGGAAATCGGACAGTATGGCCTGCATACAAGAACTGTCGCGAGTCCTTGATATTCTTAATTGCCTTGTGTCCCCCGATGAGGATTGCAAACTTGCGAGGCAAACCGTGTGGATTATCCACGAGAACTTCACGGCCGTTAGCTTGGGTGCATGAACAAGGAGATGCCTACACACCTGCTTCTGCTTGCTTCTGCCGCAGCTTCTGTTTGAGGGCGTCCAACTTCTTCTGTTTTTCGTCGCTGAGGACCACAGTCGTTTCCTTGGCATAGGAGAGACGGTTGATTTGTTGCCGAATGGCAATGGCATTGGATGGAAGAGAACGCCTACCGGCCATTGGAACGAGGTTAGATGGGAGGCCGGTAGAGCAACAGAACGTACTGACTGCAAAGGCAGGATTTTGAGGACCCTGAATACGTACCTCTGTTCTGGTGTTCCTTCAAACACCGGTGTAAAAGAAATCCGAACAACTTCTTCTGGCACCAGGTGGTTGATTGTCAATTGAGAGGTGATTCGTGAAGTTGGCCGTGTCTAACGGTCTTTGACCCCGATGGTCATGCGGAACGGTCGATATCATCTGCGCCGAAGCACTCTTCGTGTTTTGTTATCTGCGAAAATATGCTGGCTTTGCGACAGATGCGGCGGAAGGAAAGACGAGTTCCTTTGTCACCTTACACAATATGTCACACGGTTCACTTCAAGTTGTAGATTCCGAGTCATTTACATAATCCTTGCACCCAGTTTGCACCTGTGCCATATTGTCGCGTCGTCTACCCAACAGAGCTCGGCGCAACTCTTGCTCTCATTCGACCTTTAGTGATCTCCCTTCGTCAGCCACGCCGGGTCAACGCCTGTCTCTTGGGGATATTTGTGGTCAAACTGAAACTGACAAACACAACTTTGGGTGAACTTCAAGTTCCGACTACCTCATGAACTGCGCTTGACTGCCGTCTCTGGCGTCTCAAATACCTCAGCTGCACCCTTTTCTGTGATCCCTCAACCCCGGAAACATAACTTGGCAGGAACTGGAAATCAAATCGACCCGTGTCACCAGTTATCAAACAAACCGCGTTTTTCTCAGCATACTCGATACTCGACGGGCGGTGTCAGATGACGGCCCTCTAGGAAAAATCCAAGTCGATGTTTTGGTCCTGGACTCTTGCAACTACACAACTCAATAGATGCGATAGCCATCTCGTTCACATTCATTCGTTAAGCCCATTTTCGTGGTCGGGGCAGAAACGATTCCGGGACCGGTCTTCCCAAATGCCTGTCACCTAATCCGGACTTCATCACAGCTACGAGCCTCCTGCGCTCTCTGACGGCGACATAAAGGCAGAGGTTTCGACGATGAGGAAAACGAGCTTCTCTGAAAGTTCTCGACATTCAAAGTTCTGGACTTGAATTTCTCAACAGTGAGTAGCCTCATTCCACTCCGCTGCATACTTGAACTGAAGGAATTCATGCAGATATGGGCATTGAGCTGCCTTACTTACCCATTCTCGATGTTCATGCCTCAAACTCATTCCTATCGCCCAACTCGGCTATCTTGAAGCGCCAGCTCGAACGTGCCAACGAGTTCCGCGAGAAGAGAGCCGGTGTCACCAAGAAGCAAGAGAAGGATGCCGCCCGACGTTTGGTCCAGCAGCAATACCACGACGACAAGCTCAAAGCGACGCTTCCAGAAGGTGCGGAAAGCTGTTGACCTGAATGATCCTTACGCTGAGGTCTTTTGCAGTCATATATTCGGCTCTGAAGGAGAATCCAAACCATTACGGTGCCCCCAGACGATTCGCTGTCCTCATCGCTCCTCATGCTGTCGTCCATAAGGATGAGATGATCTATGACACCTCCAAGTATGTCTTCGAGGGACACACCATCCACTTCTCTGCATTCAAGACGCCCGAAACCGGTCTCTGGATCAACAACTCCTGGGTTCCGCCATCCCAGATCCTCCTTTCCCCTAACAAGACCGCCTATACATTCTCTGCCCACCTCAAAGATGAAGATGGCGGTGGAACCCTCCATGGCTACCTCAATTTTGTCCAGGAGAATACGCCGCACGGTTTACTTATTCATAACAACGAGGCCGCCTTCGCCATTCAGCTCAAGCCGTACGCGTCTCAGTATTCCATCGCCGTTTCTGCTGATGCTGGCGCTGCGTGGTCGTCTGGAAACCACGAGCTTACTTGGGACGTTAAATCGGACCAATGGAAGAAGGCAACATGGGAAGACAAGGCAGGCCTGTTGGCGTACGATCTCGCGAGCAACAACGACCCTATCCTCCCAATCAGCGTCATCGAAGTCGGCATCACGGACAACAAGTCGACTGCCCCTGTCACCCCCCCTTCTTTCGACTATGCACTCACTCTACCTGATAACACCAAGTATACGGCCGTTTTTCAGCAAGTCAAGGATCAGACCTATTTCCGGGTCGTCATTAAGGACAACACCTTGATTCCACCCACGTCTGCTGCTCGCGATGCCTCAGCCGTCAAATCCCTTTTTGGAACGGAGTTATTTGTTGCTTTTGACGACTCGGCCTTTGGATTCGTCGGAGCATATATCGACAAGGACCAGCGCGCCTACGCGATCAAGGGCGAAGCTATCTTTCCTCCGCCTCCTGCTTTGCCCGCAATCGTTGGCCCGAAGGCTGCTCCTGCGCCAAAGCTGTTGTCCGAGCTTCATCCCACTCTCCTCGCGGAGGCTGGCGACGATGGCCCCTTCAGGAAGCTCTTCGCTAAGACGCCTCCCCTACGTGGTGCTTTCCCGACGCTGGCGTCGAGTGCCTTCAACATCACGGGCCTCCTCAATCTCAACCCTATGCAGCAAGACAAGGATGGCCAGTGGTTCGACACTGCTGGAAGAGCTGCGATGAGTGACCTGCACGATGGCATCCTGACCTTCATGGACGAGGACCTGCACAACACATTCGTTGGTGGCAGTCGTCCTAATCTCACAGCAGAGGTGCGCAATATCATCTTCAGCAACCCTACCGAGAACACTCGATTCTACAAGACGTTGCAAGTTCCTTTCCTGACCGCTGCGCTGTCTTCGTCGACGCAGCCGTCTTCTCAGCTTTTGAATGGCTCTCGCGCGGCTAAGGTTCTTCGTGACCTCCCGGCCAACGACCCCGTTTACCAAAGCCAGTGCAGCGAGCTCTATAGTCACCGTTGGAAGCAGATGTATCCGATTATTCAGCAATACCTGGACGATCAGTCGGGCAACGACTACACTGACGCGATCAACAACGCCGGGACGTACCTCAAGAATGACCTCGAGGCGCGCTTCAAGGACGTACCCGACCCGGATGGGTCCCAAGCAGCTGCGATCAAGAAGGCTCAAGACGACCTTGACGATCTCCAGACATATGCGGTCTCCAACAACCTCTACTGGGCGATGATGCTCTTCTACTACACGCAGACGTATTATCTCCCTTTCTTACAGTCGAAGATGGCGAGCAGCACCCTCTCTGCGGAGATCTCCAACGAACTCAAGGCCTATGGCGCGACCCTCGGTATCCTCGAGAACAATGGGACCACTGCCAATGGTAACTCGTTCCAGGCTGCGTTTAATGACATGATTCGAGTGTTCACTTTAACGACCATCCTACCCCAGTACATCGACGCTGAGGGTAACAAGACCGACTACCTTTCATATCTTGACGCAATCATGGAGGAGTTCCTCAAGACCTACGCCACCACCGGAGACGCGGCCATGCAGGAATATGTAGCGGACATAACCGCGCTCCGAGGCGACCGCCAGGCCATCCAGCTGTTCATGAACATGCTGATATCGGTCAGTCGCACGACTGCTGCTTCGCTCAGCTGGGCCTCGCTCGTGGCGAAGATGAGAGTGCTTGCAGATGCCGACAGCTATTATCAGAAGCTGGCTCGCGGTGCAGGGATGTTGGGCAGCATGCTCATGCTTGGCTGCGTCGTTTCTCTGGTCATGGTCTTCCGCCCTGGTAAAGGGTGGAAGAGCATGACCGCTCTACAGCAGGGAAACACTGTCACCGCTGCTGTCAGCATTTTTGTATTCGCCGTGGTTAAGATTGCCCAACGTAAGACATTCGTGCTCCCTGCCTATTTGGTGACTGATGGTTGACTTCAACAGGCGGAGCGCGCCTCGTCAACTTCTGGAGTGATCTCGGAACAGCGGCGAATAGGATGAAAGTCCTCCTGAAGGGAGACGAAGAACTTATCAACGCTATTGGCCCAGCATCCAAAGATGTAAGTTACGCTCTTCTACAATACCCCTTTCAGTCTGTCTAACATCTGCGTAGGCTCAGAGTACCTTCACGAGGTGGCTTACCCGCACCACAAAGGAGAGTATGGAAATGGACGCTTCAGAGGCTGCACCGTTCATGAAATACTTTGGCAGAAACGCGTCTGAATTCCTGGCGCAGACCGCTGGGATTGTCTTAGGCCTTGTCAACATTGCCCTGGCTGCTTGGACCATTGCAACGACGAGTGACCCTCTGGAGAAGGATATGGCTATCCTGAATATCGTTTCTGGAGGTCTCGCAATCCTGGGTATCGCCGCTGGATGGATTGCAAGCTCGATTACGATCGCCGGTGTTGAGGCCGGCATCGTTGTCGGGGCGTTGGAATTCGCTGCAGCCTTGCTGGGTCCTTTAAGTATTGCTTTCGCGATTGGTCAGTCGTTGCACGTGTTTCCTCGTTAATTTCTGTGCGCTCATGCTCATGTCTACCTATTCTATTTTTCCAGCTGGTTTGATAGTTATGATTGGTAGGCGTTATTATTTCATCTTGGCTGCCTTCTCTAATCATTTTTGTTTGCAAGTCATGTCATTCCGCCACGAAGACCCTCCGGATCCATTGAAGGACTTCGCGGAGAGCAAGGCTAAAGATCTTGGCTTGTACATGCCTCAACAGACGCAAATTGACTATTTCAACGTTATTCCTCCGGACGGCCCCTTCGGCATTTCGTATGATGGCCTCGTATTCATGAACGGGGCTAAGTACATCCAGATATCAGCTCTTAAGGTGGGCCCAACTGGCCCCATCTCCGCGCCAGTTGTCCTATCAGGCGACCTCACACATATGCCGGATGTATGCCTCAACGGTGCGTCTCCTTGCTTATTTTCCGGGCAATGACTTAATTATTGGTATGATTTAGTTCAAACCGATAGCGAGGGCATTACCAGAATCTGGACCACAACAAGTGACGCGAATGGCAAGACTCGAGCTCAAGTCTGCCTTTCTGTGGATGACAAGGGGCAAGTCATCGCTCTTCCACTCCCATCTAAGACGAAGACAGATGAGAACGGCAACACCATCCCTGTCGATCCAGCCGTTTATGCGAAGCTTGTCAAGCAACAGCAGTGGATCTTCGATTGCACTCAGAAAGGTGCTTCGGTTACAGTCAAGGATACGACACACGTGACGAGCGCAGGTTTCAATATCCGGTCCGCGGCCACCGACACTTACCTCACCATTGACGCCAAAGGCACCCGGGTTCAGCTGGCGAGTTCTCCGCAGGAATGGATTTGCAGCATGGAATCCATCGGCCCCAGTGGGTTCTCGTACGCCGGAAGCCCCTGGACCATCTACACCGATTCTCGCGACGAGCTCATTGCAGCGCAGATGGATTCTCCAGGCTCTCAACCGCTCACTTGGGCTATCAAGCCCATATTGCCTGCTGGCCTCGAAATTCGCAGCGACGGTTCTATTGCTATCATGGCTGACAAGACCGCGGCTCAAAGCCCGCAGACGATTTACACGATTTCTGCAAGCATCATGATCAACGGTAGGAAGTATATGCAGACGTCGAATGCAACTATTGAAGTTGCGATCCCTCCTTGAAGTAGATGATGGCGTATGTCGGTTTTGTAGTCTCGTTTGTTTCCTGGTGTACGAATATTCATTCCGTATCTTTTCTGTGAGGGCTCTTAGGCGCTTCCTTATTTTCCGTGTCTGTCCGCACAAGGCAACATGAAGCGCAGCCAAATGTCTAGTCGGCATCCGACATTTACGGCTCGATAGCGATAAGTGTGGACAAAACCCAGAAAATAATTCAAAAATTAAATCAAAAAAGAAGAGGAGAAAGGGGGAGAAAGAGAGATTTACAGACCCTTCTCCCTTTCGTTGTGAGGCCTGAAATCACCTGTGCCATGTGCGAAAATCATTTTTCCGTCCCTGCGGGACCGCTCCGCCTTTTTGTCGCAGTGGCTGCGGCCGGACCGCGCCAGGACCGCTGGATACTCGCTTACAGGCTATTTTCATTATTTATTCTCCGAATTTGATGGTCCATCAGCAGGATACTCGCTTAGATGAACTGTGTGAACGCCTTACGTGCCTTCATCAAGGCTCTGATAAGATCGTGAGACCCGTCGCGATTCAACGAGGCGCGTTCAAACAGGCGCTCGGCATTTTCCGGCACAGCGGAAAGGACTATCCACTGGTTGCGTCCGCGACGACCTGTCGCCCTGAAATTAAAGTGGACTGCTCGTTTGGTCATTCTCGTATGGTTTGCATTGCTCTAGAGACTTGAAATTCATTCTGCGAACAATGACAAATTTGATTGTAAAAGCAACAATTTTGTCATTTTTTTTGCTCATGCAAATGCTAATCATCCAATATTTTTACACTCAAATTTTTGAATAATCTCCCTCAATCTATCTGAGAAAGCGCTTACTGGCCATATCTCTGTGAAGGCTGCTAGAAGGCTCTCAAACACGAAATTAGGCAGCACGTGTAATATTACATTCCCTTAAAATGTCCTACGGTGAGAAGCCTACCCTGGGCTACCGACTTAACCAAGTTAAGGCAGCGTGGGCGCACTCAACGAACTCAACCACAATGCGGAGCGAGTCTCTAATGAAACGAGCGCGCCACTGACTTAACAAATGGTCAGACGACCAATAGATATCCTCTATTCCAGATGACCTTCTCCTTAGGTGGGGAGGTGGTTGAAGTAGAACACGCACGCTCCTATACCGTTCACGGCAGTCAGGGAGCGGCTCCAGTTCGTGGGAGGGATTTATTGAGCAGTTTCTACTAGCTGTGAGACTCAAGACACTGAGTCGTCGCAACGATTGGAATGGAGGGCGACGGTCTTCGACCAAGGGATCTGGGACTTCTTTGTACAACAAGCTGACGTGCGTAGTCCAATAAACGCAGTCGCGAGGGATGAATGCAAGCTTCGACAAACAGCGACCAAGGGCACTTCCCCCTGTAACCACTCGGTTCGCTCGAGTATTCTACGACAGCAAGGACAACGCTTGAACCTCGAACAGCCTACTCGCGGCAACGCGAACGACCAAGGCACTTCCCCCTGAAGTCTCGGTCCCGACTTAAACAAGGCACGCGCCTGGCCCTTATGAATGTGGGACGGAAGTTTCTCTAAACAGGTGGCAGAGCTCCATCGTTTCCACACAACTAAAGATACACGCTTCGCGTCCCGTGAGCTTACTTAGACCAATCGACAGACAAGCAAGCTCCGCGTCACTCGCAAGTCAGATATGGTGCCATACTGGATGTTTTAGTGAGAGACAGGCCTTTTATAGAGAGACAGACAAACCAAATAGTTACAACACGATTGAAAGGAGAGTGTTTCGAGGTTCTTGCCCAGACGACGCCCATGAGGTGACGGGCTGGGTGAGTAAGAAAGGTATGTGCCAAGAGATGCGCACCTTCTTTGGTACAGTGAACCTTGTACCACTGATGTTCTACCGTTAGCCTAAGCTAGTTAACCAGAGAAGTGAGTCATCCGATCGTTTAGGGGTGTTATTGTGTTATCTGACGCAACCGCTCTGTTCTTCCGTCGCATCCCTCATGTCTCAAAAAGCTGGTTCCCCAGGTCAGTAGCCTCGTGTAATCTTATCTATCTCATCCAATTATTCCGTCGATCCGAGTGGACCGCTGGCTGTGCCCGTGTTGGTGGTTCTCCACGCTCGTCGCACCGTGAGACAGGGCTTTGGCCCGTAGTCTCGACAGGTTGCCATGGTTACAACCGTTAGCTCGAGGCCCGGTTGGTGTGTGCCCACTATAGAGCCAAGGACTCAAAGGTACCTTCGCGGAGGACCGGCAGGCGCTGGGAAGCACCTCGCCAATAATTTGGGTTGATCAAGGTTGAACCTTCGCAGAACCGAGAATTACACTAATCACAAATCCGTGCCAGCCGAATCATAGCCTGTCATCTCCCCCCACTTAAATGACTGTCCGCAGCATTCTTTTACACGACCACAATCCATTCTGTCTAAACTGGGTGGACAACTCCGCGCAGGCTGTGCACGCTGTGTTTCTGGTTCATATTTGGTCACGGGCATCAGGTGCGTTCGTTTGCGCAGCTATTACCAAATTGTACTGGCTAACGCCGTGCGTTGATAAGTCGTAAAACATAGTTCACCGTCGTCATGGGATTCTCGTGCAAACTCAAAAACTATGATTTGCACCGCGCACGCTAAGCAGACTCGAGCGCTGGTCCGTGCGCTGGTCCTGGTGAGTTAAAACCCCCCCAGAACGCTGATTCTCTCCAGGTACAGTCATGCTCGTCCCCAGATCCTTACGACGACGGACGCGCCGCCATTGCTGGGTCCTGCCCATGCGGTCGACAGCTCGCGTCCGTGGCAAGCGTGTCCTCATGAACGCCCTCTCTAACTCCCCGCCCGTGAGTGATATTATTTTATTTCTCATTTTCTTATCGTTCTTTCTAGCGCGACCTCTATCTCGCGCTGAGGCGCCGTTCCTTCT
>MPNV01001270.1:792459-817650 GCA_013376435.1 Cyclocybe cylindracea
CCCGCTGGAAAACCATTGACGTGCAAGTACGGAAGGTAGTAGGTCTCGACGTATAGTACATGAGCATGAACGCCCAGTACAGATTGTGCTCCAAGGCCCACTTCTCGAGCTCCTCGATGCTCTTCTGACCTAACGCTAGGTCCTTAGCCAAATCGCCCGTAATGTCCGGAATCCCTTTCACTCGATCCGCAAGCTGCTCCTTGAGCACCCTCGCCGCGGCACTGATTTGTGCACTATAGTCGTTTCCTTCTTGGTCATCGAGATAGGCTTGCATCACGGGATACATCTGCTTCCACCGAAAGGCGTACAACAGAGTACTTTGAGCTTGGTACACCGCGTCGTTCGCTGGGATCTCTCGAAGAATCTTGGCCGCCCTGACTCCATTCAGGTGCTCGGCTGCAGGCAGCGACGAAGTCGAGAGAGATGCGACGAGGAACGGCACTTGGAGGCTGTTGTAGAACTTGGCATTCTTCAGTGGGTCGCTGTAGAGAATGTTCCTGATCTCCGCAGATAGGTCTGGAGGAGGCCCACCAATGAAGGTATGATAAAGTTCCTCGTCCATGAAATTCAGTATGCCGCATTCAAAATCCTTCAGCATCAGTTTCGTGACGGCATCGTACCACTGACCGTCAGCATCCCGACGCATTGGGCTGATATTGAGGAGGCCAACGAGGTTGAGATTGGAGGATAGGGATGAAAGAGTGGGGAAAGGGCCGCGGATTGGTTCGACGGACGTGAATCCCGAGGGGGGCGCCGTAGATATAGGTTTGTCAATGCTCTCCGGAACGGTGTCTGAGGAAAGCAAGGCTGACGCTATGAAGGAGCGCTGCGAGGATATCATGGAAGGTGTGTGCTGTCCTTTGATCGCGTATACCTTCTGCTTCGCGTCGGCATATGCCCCAACAAAGGTTTCGCCCATTGAGTCGAAGTTGATGAAAAGGAGGAGAGGGAATAGGCTTGAAACATCACTCGAAGCGCGCTTCGATGAGGGAGGCGGGATGACGGCGGGGTCTAGAACACGAACGATGAGGTAGCTTGTCATGTCGGTGTTCTCTTGGAAGACAGCAACGTACTGTCCGGGCGACTCCTTCGCGGGAAGACCAAAGTCGAATGTGGGTGGGACAGATGGGCTCGCCGACTTGTTGTCCGTTATCCCGAGTTCAACAACTTGCATTGGCTCAACGGGATCATCGTTGCTGACGGTGTCGAAGGCGAGCAGTCCTGCGTCCGCCTCCCATGTCGCGTTCTTCCAAGACGCAGACGTGACATCCCAAGTCAATTCACTCTTGCCCGACGAGAACACGGCTCCTGCGTTCGCGGAAACAGCGGTGGAATACGTGGTCGCATATGGTTGGAGTAGAATGGCATAAACGTCTTTGCTGTTGTGAATCAGAAGGCCGCTCGAAGAGAGAAAGTTCATCTGTCCATGGATGACGCCTCCACCGTCCTGTTCGTTCAGACTTCCCGTGAAGGTGTAGACCATCTTGTCCACAGAAAGGTTTTTTCCGGCGGGATCCAGAGTTGTTGATCAGAGGCCATGATTAGCTTGTCCAAAAACGGAAATCGGACAGTATGGCCGCATACAGAAAAGTCGGAGTCCTTGATATCTTAATTGCTTGTGTCCCCCGATGAGGATTGCAAACTTGCGAGGCAAACCGTGTGGATTATCCACGAGAACTTCACGGCCATTAGGTTGGGTGAACGAGGAAGGAGACAGTATTTATACGTACCTGCTTTCGTTTGCCTCTGCCTCAGCTTCTTCCTGAGGGCATCTAACTTCTTCTGTTTCTTCTCATTCAGGACGGCCGCCCTGTCCTTAGTATGCGAGAAACGACCAATTTGCTGCTGAACGGATATGGAACTGGATGGAAGAGAACGGTCGGTGGCCATTGGAGTGAGGATGGGTAGTAGGATAGCAGAACAGCGAATGTACTGACTGCACAGGCAGGGTCCCAAACCCTTGAGTATGTCCCTCCGCGTTCTGGAGTTCCTTCAAACATCGAAATCCGCACACCTTCCGCCATTCCTCCCTGTGTTCAATCAGGTGGTCGATTGTCAATTGAAAGCTGAGGCTAAGCCGTGTCCGACGGCCGTAATAATTAACGCTGATGGTCCGATCCAGCCTCGATACTTCGTTTTCGAGCAGTCTTTGTAACTTTCGGCCATCGCTCAGATTCGACCGGTTCAGCTTGGATGCGGTGAATTCGGAAAGAAAGGTCCAATGGCTTCCAAATCCGAAGGCGCGACTCGTGTGTCTCACGTGGTCATGTACCAACAGTTCACACGACATTTGTGGTGTTGAACTGGACTTCGGAACGCACTTGATCTTGCTGCTTCAAGCTTCAAATTGCAACCAGCATGAATTTGCTCTTGATGCTCATCTCTGGTGTCTCGCAGACTGCAAATGCAATCTTTTCTGTGACCCTTCAAGCGCCGAAACATGGCTTGGCTGGAGCTGGCCTGGAACGAAAAGTCAACCACACACTCGACCAACGCCACCGGCCACCACTGCTGTCAGGCAAACCGCGTCGCACAATTGAACTTCCCACCCAGGCGGTTCTCGTGCTTCTCAGCCCAGTTAATGCTTGCGATATCGTTGACGGGCGGTGACAGATGATCGTCCTCTAGGGAAACCCATGTCGAAGTTCTGGTCACGGAACTGCAGAATTCAATAGATACGATAGTCATCTCGTCGACATACATTCGCCTAGAACTTTGGGACTGTTCGAATATGCTTTTCTGCGGCCGGAGCGGAAACGGTTTATACATTGGTCTTCAGACGCTTGTCGGCCGATCTGGACTTCAGGATAGCGCTCTTCTCGCAACATAAAGACAGAGGACCTGGCCATGAAAAATGCGAGCTTCTCTCCAAGTTCATTCAAACCCACGACGTAACCTTTCCAACAGTAAGTAGCCTCATCACACTGTCTGCATATTCGCACCAAAGCAACCTTGCAGATCTAGTATGGGTATTGAACTGCCTTACTTACCGACACTCGATATCCATGCTTCGAACCCCTTCCTTTCTCCCAACTCGGCTATCTTGAAACGCCAACTTGAACGTCTTAATGACTTCCGCGAGAAGAGAGCCGGCGTCACCAAAAAACAAGAGAAGGATGCTGTCCGACGTTTGGCCCAGCAGCAATATCACGACGACAAGCTCAAAGCAACCCTTCCAGAAGGTGTGAAAAGCCACATACTGCCGTGATTCTTTTGCTGAGGTCTTTCGCAGTCGTTTATTCGGCTCTGAAGGAGAATCCACGTCATTACGGTGCCCCCAGACGATTCGCTGTCCTCATCGCTCCTCACGCTGTCGTCCATAAGGACGAAATGATCTATGACGCCTCCAAGTATGTCTTCGAGGGCCACACCATCCACTTCTCTGCATTCAAGACACCTGAAACCGGTTTTTGGATCAACAACTCCTGGGTTCCTCCATCCCAGATCCTTCTTTCCCCAAATAAGACGACCTATACATTCAGTGCCCATCTAAAAAACAAAGACGGTGGTGGAATCCTCCATGGGTACCTCAATTTTGTCCAGGAGGACATGCCTCATGGTTTACTCATTCACAACAATGAGGAGGCTTTTGTCATTCAGCTCAAGCCGTATGCATCTCAGTATTCCATTGCCGTTTCAGCTGACGCCGGTGCTGTGTGGTCGTCTGGAAACCACGAGCTTTCTTGGGATGTAAAGTCAGCTCAGTGGAAGAATGCAACGTGGGAAAACAAGGCTGGCGTGTTCGTGTACGACATTGCAACTAATGACGACCCCATCCTCCCAATCAGTGTTATCGAAGTCGGTATCACGGACAACAAGTCGACACATCCCGCCACGCCGCCTTCCTTCGACTACGCGCTCACCCTACCCGATCGTGCCAAGTATACCGCCGTTTTCCAGCAGGTCAAGGATCAGACTTATTTCCGGGTGCTCCTCAAGGATAACGCCTTGATCCCGCCTAGATCCGCTGCTCGCAAAGCCTCAGCGATCAAGACTCTCTTCGGAACCGAGTTGTTCGTCACTTTCGACGACTCGGCTTTTGGGTTCGTCGGAGCATATATCGACAAGGACCAGCGCGTCTACGCGATCAAAGGCCAGGCCATCTTTCCTGCCCCTCCTGCCTCGCCATCGATTGTCGGTCCCAAGGCCGTCTCTACGCCGAAGCTGTTGTCCGAGCTTCATCCCAGTCCTGTCCTCGCGGAGGCTGCACGTCATGCCTCCCTCAGGAAGCTCTTCGCCAAAACGCCTCCCCTACGCGGTGCTTTCCCGACGCTGGCATCGAGCGATCTCAACATCACGGGCCTCCTCAACCTCAACCCTATGCAGCAAGACAAGGATGGCCAGTGGTTCGACGCTGCTGGAAGAGCTGCGATGAGTGACCTGCACGACGGGATCCTGACCTTCATGGACGATGGCCTGCACAACACATTCGTCGGCGGCAATCGTCCCAATCTCACGCCGGATGTTCGCAACATCATCTTCAGCAATCCTACCGAGAACGCCCGGTTCTACAAGACGTTGCAAGTTCCTTTCTTGACCGCGTCGCTGTCCTCCTCTACTCAGCCGTCCGCCCAGCTTCTGAATGGCTCCCGCGCGGCCAAGGTTCTTCGTGACCTCCCAGCGAACGACCCCGTTTACCAACAGCAGAGCAGTGAGCTCTATAGTCTCCGTTGGAAGCAGATGTATCCTATTATCCAGGAGTATTTGGACGACCAGTCGAGCCATGATTACACCGATGCCATCAACAGCGCTGGGGCCTACCTTAAAAAGGATCTCCAGGACCGCTTCAAGGACGTGCCCGACCCGGATGGGTCCCAAGCAGCTGCGATCAAGAAGGCTCAAGACGACCTTGACGATCTCCAGACGTATGCAGTCTCCAACAACCTCTACTGGGCAATGATGCTCTTCTACTACACGCAGACGTATTACCTCCCTTTCTTACAGTCGAAGATGGCTAGTAGCACCCTCTCTGCGGAGATCTCCAACGAACTCAAGGCCTATGGCGCGACCCTCGGTATTCTCGAGAGCAACGGGAGCACCGCTAATGGCAACTCATTCCAGGCCGCGTTCAACGACATGATCCGGGCGTTCACTTTAACGACCATCTTACCCCAGTACATGGACGCCGAGGGCAACAAGACCGACTATATATCGTACCTGGATGCCATCATGGAGCAATTCCTCAAGACTTACACCACAAGCGGAGACCCAGACATCCAGGAATACGTGGCAGACATTACTTCGCTCCGAGGCGACCGCCAGGCCATTGAGCTGTTCATGAACTTGCTGATATCGGTCAGCCGGACGACTGCTGCTTCGCTCAGCTGGGCCTCGCTCGTGGAAAAGATGAGAGTGCTTGCAGATGCGGACGGCTATTATTCCAAGCTCGCTCGCGGTGCTGGAATGCTAGGCAGCTTCCTCATGTTGGCCTGCGTCGTTTCTCTGGTCATGGTATTCCGCCCGGGCAAAGGATGGGCGAGCATGACCGATTTGCAGAGGGCTTATACTGTGACCTCTGCCCTAAGTATTTTTGTATTCGCGCTGGTCAAGATTGCTCAACGTAAGTGGCATTCGTCTCCCTGTCGAATTGATGACTGACGTTCCCTTCAGGCGGTGCGCGCATCATCAACTTCTGGAGTGATCTAGGCACAGCGGCGAACAGGATGAAAGTCCTTCTGGCAGGAAATGAAGAACTTATTAACGCTATTGGCCCAGCATCCAAAGATGTAAGTTTACCCTCTTCTACAATACCCTTTTCAGTCTGTCTAACATCTGCGTAGGCTCAGAGTACTTTCACGAGATGGCTTACCCGCACCACAAAGGAGAGCATGGAAATGGACGCTTCAGAGGCTGCGCCATTCATGAAATACTTTGGCAGAAACGCGTCTGAATTCCTGGCACGGACCGCTGGGATCGTCTTAGGCCTTGTCAACATTGCCCTGGCCGCTTGGACCATTGCAACGACGAGTGACCCTCTGGAGAAGGATATGGCTATCCTGAATATCGTTTCCGGAGGTCTTGCGATCCTGGGTATCGCCGCTGGATGGATTGCAAGCTCGATCGCTCTAACCAGTATTGAGGCTGGTCTCATAGCCGGTGTCATGGTAGGTGTGTTGGAATTCGCCGCAGCGGTTCTGGGTCCTTTGAGTCTTGCTTTTGCAGTTGGTCAGTCATTGCAGGTGTCTCGTCGTGGATTTTTCTTAACTTATAGTTCTATATTTTACTCTATTTTACAGCTGGTATGATAGTTATGATCGGTAGGTGTTATTCTCTATCATTTTACTTGCCTTATCTAACAGTTTTTGTTGATTAGTTATGATGTTCCGCCACCAAGACCCTCCGGATCCTTTGAAAGACTTCGCAGAGGGTCAGGCTAAGGATATTGGTTTATACATGCCGAAGAAAACCCAAATCGACTATTTCAACGTCATTCCTCCGAACGGCCCCCTAGGCATCTCGCACGATGGCCTCGTACTCATGAATGGGACCAAGTACGTCCAGATATCCGCCCTCAAGGTTGGCCCAGGCGGTCCCATATCCGCTCCAGTCGTCCTATCAGGCGCCATCACTTATAAGCCAGACGTATGCCTCAATGGTGTGTACCCTCGGTTACTTTTCATGTGCCCAAATGTTGATTGGTGTCGCTCTAGTTCAAACTGACAGCAAAGGCTTCACCAGAATATGGACTCCAACAACCGACGCGAACGGCAAGACTCGAGCTCAAGTCTGCCTCTCCGTCGATGACAGCAGCCAGATCATCGCTCTTCCGCCTCCCTCGAAGACGAGGAAGGATGACAAAGGCAACACGATTCCCGCCGATCCAGTGGTTTATGCGAAGCTTGTCAAGCAGCAGCAGTGGATCTTTGATTGCACCCAGAAGGGAGCTTCGGTCATGGTCGAGGACGCGAGCTATGTTACAACTGCAGGCTTCACTATCCGGTCTGCTGCCACCAACTCCTACCTGACCGTCGACGCCCAAGCTACCAGGGTTCAACTGGCAGGTTCTCCGCAGGAGTGGATTTGCCGCATGGAATCCATCGGCCCCAGTGGGTTCTCGTACGCCGGGAGCCCTTGGACCATCTACACCGATTCCCGTGACGAGCTCATTGCGGCGCAGATGGACTCTCCTGGCTCCGAACCGCTGACATGGACCATCAAGCCTACATTGCCTGCTGGTCTCGAAATCAGGAGTGACGGTTCCATTGCTATCATGGCGAACAAGATCGCGGCCAAAAGTCCGAAGACAATCTACACGGTTACTGCAAGTATAACGATCAATGGTAATAAGTATGCGCAGTCGGCGGATGTGACTATCGAAGTTGCGGTCCCTCCTTGAAGCATTTCGGATAATGGACGGTGTATGTTAGGCTGTAGTCTCTCTCCTCTCTTGGTGTACGAATATATTCTTTCTGGGCTGCGGGCAATCGACTTGTGTGTTTTGTATCTTGTCCCTTTGAATTCTTTGTGGGCGCTTCACTTGGGAGTGAATTGCTACTTAGCGCGGGCTGCGATGTGCAAAATGGCTTGGACTGACTCCGCGATCAACTTCAACAACCAAGACGTGATAACGGTAAGATAACGGAGATCTCTTCTTCCCCAACCATGACGAAAACGAACGTCGTATTGTCCATCGCGGGGTCAGATCCTAGTGGGGGTGCTGGTATTCAGGTGTGTGGACTTGCCACTTCTACCTATCAAGGGCTGCAGACAAACGAATTCTCCAGGCCGACTTGAAAACTTTCGCGGCGAACGGGTGTTATGGTGCAAGCGTCATCACGGCACTCACCGCTCAGAACACGACAGGTGTGCAGGGTGTGTTTCCTTGCCCGACCAACTTCGTTGAGGAGCAAGTACGGGCTCAACTAGGCGTCCTTTCCTGCGCAATGTTCTCCCAGCTAACGATAGCGAGCAGATCGACTCCGTGCTCGCCGACCTCGATGTCCAGGCCATAAAGACAGGAATGCTGTACGACGCAGAGGTGACGAAGGTGGTTGTCGAAACCTTGAAGAAGCACTTCACGGAAAAGCCAATGCCTCACCTGGTCGTGGACCCCGTTTGTGTGTCAACTTCTGGCCACAGACTGTTGAACGCGGACGCGGTGACCGTTATGATCTCGGAGCTCTTTCCTCTCGCGTCGGTGATCACGCCGAACAAGTCCGAAGCTGAGCTCCTTCTTGCACAAAGGGGCGCAAAGTTTTCCATCTCCACCCTGGAGGACATGCTAGTCGCCGCAGAGGGACTCCTCTCTGTCAACTGCGGCGCCGTCCTCGTAAAAGGGGGGCATATAACCGCGTCCTTGGTGGAAGTCGACGCAATGAAGCGCAAGTTTCCTGAGATCGACGTCATCGGCGAGTGCATACTTGGAGAGAACATGGAGATCCTCCTTGCCGCGTCACCAAACGCTACTGGGCCAGCAACCCGATTGGTTGTGGACGTTCTGGTGCAGCAAAACGGCGTCAAGGCGATGTTCGTGCACCCCCGGATCGAATCTACCAACACCCACGGGACAGGATGCACGCTCAGCTCCGCGATTGCGTGTGAGCTTGCGAAGGGGGTTTCTCGTAAGTCGATTTCGCATTTGTTGTCGAGAATGTGTTGCTAAACACACAGGCGCCACAAGTTGAGAAAGCTATCGGAGTAGCAACAATGTACACGCATCTAGGAATACAGACGGCCACACCCATCGGTAAGGGATACGGCCCCTTGAATCATCTTCATAGTATTTCTTCGTCGCTGGTTCCTCTGTAGGTGACCGTCCAATCCCTCTATGCCCGTCGCTGAGGGGTGATCTAGACGCACACCGGAAAATCGATATCCATTTGCCAAGCTGCTGATTCAACGCACCTCTCATAGTTGGAAGGACTACGTACAACACGAGTTTGTGATTCAGCTGGGTAAAGGTATCCTCGATAGAAACCGTTTCGTCCATTTCATAAAGTGAGAATACATCGCCCGATTGAGACGGGCCTCACAGCTAACATGGTCCTTCTAGACAAGATTATCACTATCTCAAGTACTACGCCCGTGCCTATGCGTGAGTTCATTCCGGCTTTTCCTGCTTTTGACGAGCCTAACTTCGAGTTATGTAGACTTCTAGCAGCCAAATCGGCCTCATTCAAGATCATCGAGACCTCGACGCAAACTATCTTAAACGTTCTTCACGAGATAGGAAATCACAAGACGTTCTGCGAAAAGTTCGATATATCTGAGGAAGAACTCGAGAATACGCCCGAGTCGGTAGCGACGACGGCATATGGTGCCTTCATTCTGGATACCGGAATCCAAGGTCTGCTCTTTGAATAAGTCGTACCTCCTAGTCTGATGTGTCGTCCTACACCAGGCGATGTCTCAAGGCTGACAATGGCTCTCATGGCATGTCTTTTGGGCTACGGCGAGGTCGGCCTCTGGTTGAAGAAGCAGAGCGAGAAGGAGAACAGCTGGGTCATCCTCGAGGGAAATCCTTACAGACATTGGATGGACGAATATGCTGGCGAGATGTACCAAAACGCCGTTCGGCTCGGTCTAGGTTCGTGCTTGGGTTTCCCATGCAAAAAAACTGGTGTTCCAATCGTCCTTGTCATTTTTGTAGAAACCGTGGAAGCGATCGCACAGGCAGACCAACCGTCGGCAGCGAAGCTGAAGGAGTGGGTTGGGGTCTGGGAAAAATGTACAAGGCTCGAAAAAGGCTTTTGGGACATGGCTATGAATCTCAGCCCCTAGCAAATTTACGAGATAAAATACCGGGGACGGTGAGATCTCTCAAACTAGAACAAGTAGATCGGATACAATACACAATGTTTGTTTCTTGTGCCGTCCTTGTCAATGGGCTTGAGCCTCGTTAAAATTTTACAATTTGGTGATCAGTTTAACTTGGCATATGATTTTACTTATTTAATATGATAGCATGTATGAGCTTGGAGACCCCAATATCCACTACTGAGTTCTCTGGTATCAGTGACCAAAATGATCATGGGCGCTTGTTGCACCGTCGCTTATCTGAGCCGCGGCAAGTGCCGGTTACTGAATGGCAATGGTTGGTGCCGACGCAACACTGAGCAACACTGCAACACTGGCACACTTTTCGCCAGTTTCAACGACAAATCACAGTTCTTCGATTTACATCCTCCATTAACGGGCCTGGCCAGCGTTCTCAACCATGCGACAAATCCTGGCCATGGGCGACGACTCAGATGTTCCGGAACGTTTCAAAGGTTTCCACCTGCGATTTGATGTCTTGCCACTAGGCTAATACTTTTGGCTTTTGTTCTTACATAATGATTGTTAGCGCTAGACGCCATTGAATTCAAGGGATTTGAATAGGCCACGTTCCCTCCGTTGACGTAACGATCGTCTGCATGAGATGTCTCGTGTCTCATGGTGAATAGGGCCCAAAGGTCGGTTGGTTACATCCGCTATTCGTGTGTGGAACTACCATTGGCCGGGGCTGGCCCTCTGTCATTTTCTCTCACTCCTCGATCGCACTATGCTGCCTTTGCGACCGTCACGATCTATGCCATACCCTTGAGGCTTGCCACAGATGGCAGACATAGGGACAATCAAGTTCAACGCTGGGTGAGTTCCTTTCTTCTTTTCGTTGCCAATTCTGTATTGATAGTCTTGCCGACTTAGGGCAGTGCTCATCGGCTCTTATGTCAATCTCGTACTCTACACGCTGGAGCTCCGAGCTTTTTATACCTATCTGCGCTGTGAACGCTCGCGCCGCGACAGGAAGCCCCTCAAAGCCACAGTTTTCTCCTGCGTCTTTATCGATACTGTCGGAACATTTGCAGCTTGTGCTGCAGTATTCACTGTACGTCTATCTTCGCTTTACTTCCTTTTCGATAATTCACAGGTCGAGAAATTTAGGAAGCTGTCATATACTGGGGTCGGTATCTTCGTGTCTGACATCCCCTCCTGGACTTTCCTCACACCAAGCTCCAGGCGACCCGAGCGACCTTGGACAGATGCATTGGACTAACGCACTATGGTTTGTTGCCAACCAAGTAGTAGCCCTTGGCGTCCAGGGATTCATGGTAACGCGATATTTCAAACTGTACGTAGGAGGAAAAAAAATATGGCTCGCCTAACTAGTGCACAGATCACACAATTATGTCGTGACGATAATCATACTCCTTTTTATGCTTGCATCGGTGGGCCACCTTCTTTCTATATGTTTCGTCTTCTGATTTTCCGTGCAACCAGTTCAGTTGCAGCCTCTATGTTGCGGTGGTTAGTTCTCTTACAAATCGGACCAGGGACCAGCGAGTCAGGGAATTGTCTTTCATAACGTCAGCATCTTCTTTCACTGTCTACAATCTTTTCCGCCTCCCAAACAATAACCATCGGTTCATAGAGTCGTTTTGGTCGGGGCACTCCTCACAGACGCCCTCATCACGATTGCTCTTATCTGGCACCTCCGCCTCCAGAAAGTCTATAGTGACAACACCAAAAAGTCCGTATCAGTGCTTTGCATGTATCCGAGACATTTCTGCTGACGCAGCTTTCCAGTATCGTCCGAAGACTATCTAGTCTAGCAATCAGGAGTGGACTTGCCACCTGCATCGTCGTTCTAGCCACCTTTATAACATTTATCATCGACCCCACCTCATCTCGTGAGTGAGCAGAAGGGTAATTCTTCTTTCTTCTGACTATAAACTAACGCGTCTGGCATATGATGTCAGTTTCAAACGGGATAGCATTCGTCGTCGCCCGGGTCTACTCATTGACGATGCTATTCACTCTAAACTCTCGCGAAGGCATCTGCGAAGATGTTGAAACACACTTCGATACGAGCGGAAACATCGCGATATCAGAGCCGCATGCCAGCTTGGGGAGCGAATTAACAGGTAAAGGTTTTGCCTCTTCAATAAGTTAGATTGTGGCTGATGTATAAATGGCTTTAGCAGGACCTACTACCCCTTCAACCGAGCGCTCCGAGGACATACAAATTACCTTCGCTCGTGGTGATGTCAGTCACACGGGCACCTAGGCAGAGCTTGAGCTCGCCGGAAAGGTCAACAGGTTTCGAGTCTACATGACCAAGCCTTTATGCGGAGTGCTGAATCCATATCTCTCCACCGAATTTGTTCAGACCGAGCCCGCGGTTGTGGATCATTCAGCCTGGAAAATGTCTAACAAACGTCATTCCCTCTCCTGTTCCCTTGCGTTCATCAAGTCTAACATGATCAAGCGGGCTGTACCGACGATAAGACGATTTTTCATAGAATATGTATCTCTAGAAGGATTGCACCACGCACTGTACAATATCATGACTGTTGCTTGTGCCGGGTCTTCCACACGCCGTGCTGACGGAGTTCAAGTATCTGACAGAAGGCACACGCTGAAAAGCTGGACAAAAGATAGCGTGAATGTTTCGAGCGCTCGGCACGGCAAGTGTATTGTAAGATAAGATTAGATCGAATGCGCCACTTTCTTCCCAAAAATGGATTGCACGGAATGGGATACAGCGGAGTGGAAAGAACGGCTCAGTAAGGTGTCGTAACACTATCCATGCATATCAACGTCCTTGGGGGCAGATGTGCCAACACATGGTTCAAAAAACTAGTATGCAAAGAACGAGTTATCTCTGAAAGGATCTCGTTGACGTACGCACCGATCATCTGCCTCATAATGTCTCATAGTGAATGGGAGGCCCTGATGTCTATTGTCTATGCCCGCTATCATGTGGAGTTCTATTTTTGTCCTGAACCACTACCATTGGCCGCCCTGGCCCTCTCTCATTTCTCCCTCCAATGAGCGAAGCGGATTGACCTCATTGGCTGTCTGAAAGGGATATGAGCATCGACGACTCGATCACATTTAGTGCGTTCGTTTTCATCAGCAGTCTAGCCCTATGCTGCCTTTCGACTGCCACGATCTCTGTCATATTCGCGAGGCTTGCAGATGGCAGACATAGGGACAATCAAGTTCAACACTGGGTGAGTTCAACCTTTCTTCGTTTCGTCGCCGGTCATGTGTTAATAATCTAGCCATCTAGGGCGGTTCTCATCGGCGCTTATGCCAATCTTATACTCTATACACTGGAGCTCCTAGCTTTCTATACCTATCTGCGCTGTGAACGCTCGCGTCATGACAGAAAGTCCCTCAAGGCCGTGGTTTTTTCTTGCGTCTTTATTGACACTGTCGGAACATTTGCAGCTTGTGCTACTGCATTCGCAGTATGTCCCGTTTCCTGTGCTTCATTAACCATCCAATAAATTCTGCTTCAGGAAGCTGTCATACACTGGGGCAAGGGCCTCAATTTCTGCCGTTAGGTCTCAGACTCTGCTCACGTCAACTTGTTGCTCAAAATAGGCGATACGATGGAGCTTGGAAAATTACATTGGACCAACGCGCTATGGTTCGTTTGCAACCAAGTAGTCGCGCTTGCCGTCCAGGGATTCATGGTAGCGCGATACTTTAAATTGTACGTCGGTTCCACCCGTCGTACGGACCCTCTGACGACCATTGCAGATCTCGCAATTATGTCGTCACAGTAATCATATCTCTTTTTATGCTAGCATCGGTGGGCAAGAGTTTTCTTTTTCCCGTGCCATGTGTTCACTAATGCTGCATACAACCAGTTCAGCTGTAGCATTATCGCGACAGTTACTTCCCTCGCAAGTCTCACGAGGAACCAGAGAGTAAAAAAACTATCCTATATAACGTTGGCATGATCTGTGTAATACCTATCTCACGGAATTCACCTATTGTCTGCAGGGTCGCTTTGGTTGGAGCGCTCGTTGCAGACGCGCTTATCACGATTTCTCTTATCTGGCACCTTCGCCTCCAGAAAGTCTACAGCGACAGCACCAAAAGGTTCGCCCTCCATACGTTCGAGTCACCTGCGCTCACGCAGCTTTCCAGCATCATCCGACGGCTGTCTGGTCTAGCAATCAGGAGTGGGCTCGCCACCTGTGTCGTTGTTCTGGCCACGTTCATAACTTTCGCCGTTGACCCCACCTCATCTCGTGAGTGTTCTCGAGAGTAATTAATTTTCCTCTCGGCCGCGGACTAATATGTCCGGCATATTATGTCAGTGTCAAACGGGATAGCCTTCGTCGTTGCCCGAGTCTACTCGTTGACAATGTTATTCACTCTGAACTCTCGCGAAAGCATCTGCGAAGACGTTGAAACCCATTTCGATACGAGCGGGTGCATCGTGATAGAGCCACCTACGACTTCGAGGTCGCAGTTGAGGAGTGAGTCCACAGGTGCGTGCATTCAAACCGTGTGAGATTGGCACTGATGGGCGTCGGTGTTGGTGTTCTAGCAGGACCCACAACCCCTTTAAGCGCACGCTTCAAGGACGTCCCAATCACCTTTTCTCGTGGCGGTGTAAGCGACGCCGCGGCTCTTTGCTTGAACTTTACCTAAGCGGTGTGTTTCGCAGGAGTCGACTTTGCATCGCCAATCCTCTGAGAGAAGTGCTGGGCCTATATCTCTCCACCGGATTTGCTCAGATGAGGACCGTGGCTGTGGGTCATCCAGCCTAGAAAACGTCTAATCTGTGGGACTAGCTCTCCTATTCCCTTCCATTCATGACATCTATCACACTATCAACACGACCAAAGGACTGCGTTGACGACAGTAGATTAATTCATAGAACATGTGTCTGTAGAATGAGTGCATCGAATATTGTATAATAATACTATCATAACTGACATATACAATTAAGCTCGGAGATGGCGAGATCTCTGGACCACAGGTCGTTTGTAACGTGCCTTCCGCTCGCTATTCTGACACACTACACACACTATGGCCGTGATAAGTAAGCAAAACGCACAGCAATTCGAAAGTCGATGACTTGCCTTGCATGGGAAGCATCGGCGCAACTATGGTTAGCTCTGAAGAGGACGTTGCGACGTGGACACTGCCCGAAGTGCTGTGGTCAAACGCAAACGAGTAGGAGAGTGCAGTTAAGGTGTACAGCATCACTACACCCTTGCGAGGTACTGCCTGATCTCCGCTACGTGTCCATCGCGCAGCGCCTGAGCCCAGTAGATTCCGTACACCATATCCAGGTACCGATGAGTAGGAGCGCCCGAGCTCCATTGAATCCCGGGCATTTCACTCTTGGGTGCGTTGAAGTTCCAGGTAGAGCCGCTCAGCCTCGGCGTAGTCGCCTCGCTTACGAGCTGCTATATTAGGGAGAAGATGACCTGGACAAAAGATAATGGGGTGGAAAGAGGTAAAGAGACAGGTTTCAGGATTATCCTGGGCGACACCGTGACCCAAACGGACTAGCCAGATTGAATGAAGGCGCTTTCCCATCGTATTTCGAGCGTAGAGGGAGGAGAAAATTAGGCTATAGATACAGATATGGCACATATAGATACGAAAGCAAAATGAGCAAGAAAGTAATACTGACAGAGTTTATGACGACGGAGGGATGTTGACCGTCACTTCCAAGTCGTCTTCCAATGCGACCTCCACTTTCGGGGAGGACTCATCGGCGTCCTCGACTTTGGTAAACACGATTTCCTTTCGGGATTTGGACGCCTTGACGATCTTCTGTGCACTTGGACAGAGACCTTTCTTACTGAGGTCGCAGACATCGCATCTTGGACCAACAGGTAGGCAAATAACCTAGTCGGCTGATCAGAAGAATAAAACAGCAACGAAAAGAACAAAGCATACCTGTCCAAAACCAACGAGCATGTGGTTGATGTCACCATGGAGCTCTTTCGGTAGCCAGGATTGCAGGTTGAGTCTGATATACGGCATTGTCAGGTTGTCGTCGTAGGCGCAAGGAACTAGAATAGGACGAACCGTGTCTGTTCTGGGGTCTTTGTGGGTGGCTTGTGCCAGCCCAAAAGGTTTGTTATTCGATGAACGTGTACGTCGACGCCAATTCCATGGTTCCTTGGAGAGGTTCAGCCTATGACACGCATGAAAGGGTAGAGGAACGTACAGATCCCATGCAATCTGTAGACACAAAAAAGCCATCTTAGGGCCCACGCCCGGTAACGAGCATAACTCGTCAGCGGTCTTGGGTACGTCTGAGTCAAACTGGTCTCGGAGGACAATAGCAGCTTGCTTGAGGTATCTAACAGAACGTTGGCAAGTTGAACAAGAAGAGTGTTGGAGGACATACCCCGTCTTCCGCCGCCAGAAGCCTACTTTCGCGATGGCTTCAGAGATCACCGAATCATCCGCCGCTATCATAGCCTCAACCGAGAGACTGCCACCCAGGGCTGCTCGCAGCTTCGACACCGCAGCGTCCGTCACTTCATCCTTCGTCTGCGAGGAAAGCATTAAGGAGACGAGGGTCGCGTATCTGCGATTCTAGCGAGAATTCAGCATCGAATGCCGCATAGATAAACATGCTGACACACCTTAGGATCCGATTCCTTCCACTGCGCCTGGTCACAACCCATCGTATCAACTGGTGCAACGAAGCGCGACCGCATCGTCTTGATCGTGTCATACGTCTCCCTCCAGTTCTTGGGCGCTGGATGCGGCTTCTCCAACGCTTGTGGCACAGATTTGGGCTTCTTCGGAGATTTCGCAGATGTTTTTGACCTCGACGCGACAGCGTTCTCACTTTCTCCGTCTTTGATAACTCTCCGCTTCCCTTGCGGGGTGACGGCATACGAGACGAGATTGAGATCTTCCATGTCGCCAATAGGCTCGGATTTGACCTCCAGTTTGATGCGTTTAGAACGACGCGGAGACCCATCTTCTGTTCCTGCCAGCGGCAAGTCTGTCGGTTCGAAGAGCGTCACTCGCGAGTTGAATTCGCTGACACGCGATGTGAGCCCAGATGGTTGGCTCAATGCTGCCCGCTTTCTTGCCGACATTATAAGAAACGCAAGTCGTCCTATGGCGCGTCAGAGGATGGTGGGAAGAGGAGAAGATGGTCGATGTGGGAACCTTCAAAAGGCTTGGCAACGGCAAGCTCTTGCCGATGAGATAAGATAAGATCAATCGTTGTGCGCCACGGTCGTCAAAGATATACTTAAATTGGACGAGTAAGGAAAACAGAAGGGCAAAGATTAGAAAGAGGCTACGAGATGGCATATCGAGAAACTAAATGATCACGCAGTATCGAAAGAAACAATTATTGCTCAAAGGCCAAATCTCCCAATCTCCTTCAGGGAAAGCTTGTTCAATAACTTCATAGCATCAGCGCGATAGGTATCGAAGGTGATGTTGACAGACGGTGGAGGGTCGATAAAAGTGAAAAGAGGTGGGTTTTCAGTGGATGTGTCGTAAGTATGCCACTTAGTGTTCCGAAGAAGACTGATAGAGTCTTGCGGGGCGTTCGGGTCACCGTTGTTAGTGAAGTAGACTATTTAGACGCCCAAGCGGTGAGTCAACGCGAGGTGCGAAGTATACAGAAAACCCACTAAGAGCGTCAGCTGCTATCAGTCCGGTAGCGTTGACCAGGGCCATGAATTCGGGGAAGTCACTACCATGGTCGACACCAAGGTGCGGAGCAGCGTCTGGACGCCGACGCATGTATCCTGCACCGTATCATGAGAATTTAGAAGCATAATAAATGTTAAATAGCATACTAAAGCCATAAACTGGCAGTCTCTTTGATGCAATAGCCGAGAAGGATCGGCGTGTTGCCTGGAATGCCAGATCTCCTTGGAAGGCAGCAAGTCTCTTGTACTGCGGGCTGGATACACATCCAAGGTTGGGCTTCTCGGCGAGGAAGAGACATCAAAAAGAAGTACGAACCTAAAAACGTTAGCTGTTCCTGTATTGAAAGGAGAACCCTGCGGTGAAAAATGTCATGAGTCAGGGAACTGGGGGCAGCGAGTATAGCAGTACCTGAGTAACATCATCAGGGTACGCAATTTCTAGGGCCTTCAAATCTTTATCTGATATCTCATTGAAATAGCTACGGAAATCATTTAACCACTTATACGAAAACTGATGACAGGAGCTGCGCTTACTTGCTCTTCACATATGCAAGGAATTCGGCGTTGTTTCTATTTGTAATGGAATGTGAATCGACGACTTCGAGCCTAGGTAAAGAGTTTCCGCACGTTATGTTTGTCATAATCAAAGAAAAGAGCCTAGTAAATGCGAAGTCACCGATGAACAATCTTTAAAGCACAAGGCGACTTACGTTCCTTCGTCCTCTGTGCACCCGTAATTATTGGGATCTATCATAAGCAAGTTAGCGAAGGGCATACTTCCCATTTCCAATCGCGACTTACATTTGAAAATTTGCCCATCTTGACAGACAATTGCGGATCGCGGACGATGACGTTCCATCGACCATGGTTGCCAGGTCAACTTTAGGCTTCGAAAGATGGGATAGCGGAGGAATTTTTGACGCCTTCGACGAGAGCTTCATAGTGGCATCCTAAGGCATTCCAACCGGTCTGGTGCGTCGGTGCAGTTGTGTGGGCAACGAGGGCGTCGAAGTGCCTCTGCTGATTGACGATATCAGGCAGGACGAGAGGAGATCCTGCTTCCTGAGAGACTGCTTGAGCAAGAGGGCAAATGGAATAAACTACAAATATAGTGTACCATGACACCCCCGTGGAATAAATTATCCTGGTTTCCATCGTTCAGCACATGTGCATGGCCACAGAGATGGCGCCAGCGCTAACGCCCAACTAGCAACGTCGGATGGGTGAAAGGTGAGCTGGTTTAACTGAGGGCGCTCTCACATCTTGACATTTTTGGGATTTCCTCCGAATGCTCGATATGCTTCTGAACCCACTGGAGCGCGAATCGCTTGGGCAGGTTAGGTATGATGTCATGGAGCTGCTTTAATAACTACGATCTCGTATCCCTATATTTCCCGAGTCCCGCAGCTTTTATTTCTTTGCGCCTAGGAAGCCAAATGCTATAGTTGAAGTCAGTCAACGTATGACTAAACGGGGAAACGAAGGATCCTCACCGTTAAACGATAGCAGTTGTCACCAGGATCACTGGTGCCCCAACTCACGGACCGCCTCACGAGAGGTCTCCGCGAGCCTGCCCGGTATGACCCAGAATGAATCCACCTAAATTGGTGCATTGCAGCAGAAGCGGTGTTCGCCAACCACACTTACTTCCGTGGATATACTGAAGCGAAGCAAATATTGAGCTCGACAGGAGCGTCAGTCCATGGCGATGACCACAACGAGGACAGGCAGTTTTTCACCCTCGTGGTATTATTGGCGCTTGAGAACATTGAGATAGAGCCTGCTCTCTGTCAGCCAAAGTGATCATGTTCTCTGGAATACGAACATACAGTCTCGGAGATGTTACAGCACGAGGATAGGTAACCGCTGTGAGGCTGCTCACGCTGAGGACAAGCGGGGCGAATCAGTATGCTTTTGGATCCCTGAATGCTATCGGGTCTGAGGCGGCTCGAATCTAAGCTTCCCGACACTGAAGAAAGAAGGAATGTAATTCAACCTGAGGAAGGAAAAATCTTCAAGTCAGGAATACCACGGAGAGCAGCATATGGAAGTCTAGAAATCACGAGATTCCCCGATTCCTGTCCTTCGAAGGACCATAGGACAGGTTGCCAACGTACTGGGCGAGAGTATTGTTGCTAAAATTTGCGAGGCGAGAAATGCCGAGAGAAGGAGAGGTTGAGCATTCGAAGCATTGTCGAGGCGAACTGCCATGTTCAAGTAGGTTTTATAGCTCTCACATGTTCAGGAATCGTTTAGACTTGCAAGGTGGCGCGAGCATGCGGTTGAGACTGCGGGGTTGCATCGCAGCTTCCGGCCACATGCTTAGACAGCATTACGCAAAGATTCCTTCTGCGCATTCCGCGACATCACACCAATAACGGACCAGACGAAAAGCTACTGATTTGCACGTAGTCGTAGCGGCCGGCGGCGGCAGCCGTGACAAGAACGCAGTCTTGGCAGACCAGAAAGTGCCCGTATAACCCAAATGACATACCCGTCAATCCTCGCCCCAGGAGGAAGAGCCGATGAGTAGCAACATAAATAACCCCAGTCCAAAAATTCATCGAAAGATGAAGAGTGAGTACCCGTAGCACGTACTTCGTCGGTTGACGCTATCCAGAGCTGCTGAAAGACCACGCGATGAGTCAAGAGCTGCTATCGACTGCGCGTCGGAAAATCTGATGCAAGTAGTTGAAGTAATATATCGACGGACCAGCTTGAAGTCGTTGACCTCCAATAGTAATAAAAGGAGCGACTTTCCATTGAACCGAGATTACTACAGTGACACGGAACTCGCGAAGAGCTGGCACACGACCGGACCGCTTAGAGTTAAGAACCAACGGAAGCCAACAACGCCTCCGGAAGTGAAACGCCTTCGGCGCGTCCGAGTCTTCCGCTGTCGGCAAGGTCTCTCCATGTCCTCGTTCGTTCCTCCAACCCATACGTTCATTACGACCATCGTCTCCTTTGTCGCCCGCTTTTCCGCAACCAACGCCTCGCTCAGACCTGCGCTAGTCCGTTCAGCTGCGGGTCATGGCTCAGCACAAAGCTTGCGACACTGATCATCAGAGTGAGCATATCCCCTACATCTCGTATACGAGGTATCTAACTGACTGCAGGCACCTCTAGACCATCGCAAAGCAATATCAGTGTCGGCTGAAGGAGCAGGCGCGACCAGTGCGTATCCGTTCACTACCGTCTCGCAGGGAAATGCCAATTGAAGCCTCGTCATATCAAACAGACACGAACGTTTCCGAACGATATGCGTCGACTCCTCACAGTCATGTACCGCCAGGTGAAGCTGCGCACGAAATCCTCCGGCGAGGCCTGCGAGCACACCGGCACTACGGAAGCCAAGGTAGACTCCCCAACGTTCGCATTTTTCATGTTTGACCGAACGTTCAGGGGCAATCGAGAACGGCGCCAACTTCCCTTGCAGAAGGCTTCCTCTTCAGCGTCAGCCGCGAGCCCACATCGGGAAACGTGGCGCAGCTCGGCGGAACCAGCAAACGGCGGGAAGTGTCGACGATTCCTTGGAGGATCAGGCGAGACAATACGCTTGAATACCGGGTGGACGACCTGTAATGTGGGAGGAAGAGAGGACGCGGAGAGACATAGGTACTCGGGTTGAGTGAGTGGTTTGTTGTGCTAGAGTTGGCGACGTGTTTTGTGTGCAGGAACGACGAGCTCTCGCGATCTGAACGCGTCGCGAGATTGGCTGCGGGGTGATGGCGAATTCCAATCACCGTTGCAACACCGCCATACAGCTAGCTCCCCACCTGCGTCCCTCTTCACTCCGCTGCATCGAGTCGAATCTGCCATGGCTCCGGAACCGCCAGAGCCGCGTCCTCGTCGAAAGAGGCACCCACTAACGCAGGGAAGGAGACTCCGACGCGAGCCATAACAGTTTTGTTATGTAAATGAACCTGACAATATTTCAGCAATAATGGAAAGAATAATTTAGAAAATTATATAGAGCATTGCTAACCCTCTTCCCGCGCGCGTACATAGGTGGCCGAGATTGAGATGGCTACGCCCTCTGGAACATCCCATCTGCCCTATGTTTGAACATCGAACTCTGCAAACATGCCTCGACAAAGGCATCCGGCTTTCGCATTATCGCCCTCCCGCCGTCGATTTGGCATCAACGACAAAACGTGATTTCCTAGTCCCTTTTCGCTGCCACGTATACTCGTGTATGGTTGGTGGTGATCATAACACGAAACGCGGCGCTGACACCACCAACGAACCGTTTGCGCTTCTGACACGCAAGACCAAGAGGGACCCTATACCTAGTGCGTGATGCGACATCTATAGACGTCCTCAGGGCCTCCAATGCCGTCCATCTTCAGAGTCTCATGATTATAACGAACGGTTCTCATCCTTCAGAGCAGTAATCCGAAGCTTATTCGCAGATCGAGACATCGGCATAAAGACAGACTGCTCGCCAATCATCGGATTCATGCCCACTGGGACAGCTTCTACCACTCGTCTACCCCCCAAGACACAAGATGGCCCATCCCGATATTCGTCGAACCGAAGTATATGTTAAACACGACATCTTTGGCAAACCAGAAGGTGCACTAGTTGTTCATCCCTCTTCGCAAGCATTTTCTATTCTAACCCAAACGTGTAGGACAATCTACAACGTTACACATTCTGAGGGCCTTTATTTACCATTGGCTGCAAGCCTCACATCAGCAAGAACGATTTGCAGCAGGCGAAGTGTGGAATGACTCTCTGGGAGACCCTCAGCGAGCAAATAGCGGCCCCTGAGACACTGGTGACGACCTTGGAAGGTGTCAGAAGAAGAAGGGACACGAAGAGAGAGTACGGGGTTCTTACTAATGGAAGTCCTTTTCATGGCCAAAGGTTAGCTGACCTGTTCTTGTTCCAGCGAACGACGAGCTCGCGCGATCTTGAACCTGTCATCGAGATTGGGCCCGCAGGGGTGGGCGAATTCCAGAGAACGCCACGCAATCACCGCGCATACAATTGCTCCTCACCCTGCGCCTTCCTCCACAGCTCTTCGTCTCAATCGACACCCAGCAACGACGCCAGGCAGTCCTGGGCCCAAGCGTCAGGCAAAGGCATTACCACATACAAAGACGGCTGCCTCCCTGGACCCTAGCGAGAATCACTCGTTCATTCACAATAAGGCATCAGTTCTGCAGCAACCAACTGACCAGTGGGTGGTCTGTCTAAAATCGCGATGACGACCTTCAGCCGGGTGAAACCACCCAGCTTTTCGTGACAGGGCCCTTTTTAAAAACCTCTTTTTGAAGTAGTTACCATTGACCTAACCCTCCCTCTACGTTCCACCCGTTCAGAAGTACTCTATGCCCAACCACACCATTTAAACGTAGGTTTCTTTCAACAATACATGGGCGCACCCTATTGGAGATACTGAATGGTTCTTCGCCCCAGTCACTCCTTGATAGCATACAAACGACGCTGGTATGGGCTCTCCTCTCACCGCAGCATTTCACTATTTGCGCCGATGCTCGTTTATTAGGCCCACTACCTGAGGCAAGGACGAACAAACGAAGTCGCATCGCCGCCCATCAAGCACCGGCAGCCTCACGCCTAACTCCGAGATTCCCATTGCAAGATGTGTTTTACCCCCTGCAGTCTTTGAATCAACCCGGCTTTCAAAGTACTACCAGCATCCCCTATAAATTCACGAGACAAACCGGTTTAAATATTAAAACTACTGATCAACATTTGATACTATTGAACAACTGGGATATATGTCCTGATCTAACCCTGGATTTAGAATCGGATCCAACCCCCAGATTAAAACAGCAATTCAGCATTTCTATGTACGATCCAACCCAGATTTTTGGTTTATAAAGAGTACGATGCAACCTTGATCTTGGTTTTATGAAACTATCTGATCCAACCCCTGGACCGGGTTATGTAAAGCACTGATCCAACCTGGATTTGTATATTGAAACTACTGACCAACCCCCATTATTTCTAAAGGAAGACTGACCAACCTTAATCCTCCTAAGAGAAAGTACTGATCACCCTCATTTCATGCTAACAGAAAGTACTGATCCAACCCCTCATCTTCGCTAAAAGAACAGTACTGATCCCAACCCTATTAATCTCATAAAAAAGTAAAACTGATCACACACCCTGCTTTTCAATTTCCTAATTATGGGTGCCCCTGATCTACGCACACAAGCTTGTCCTGTTTCTGACTTGAACCTTAACAGGTGTGATTTGGATGAAGTGGGAACAGCAAGGACGTCTGCCTGCTGTTACGGCCTTGGCCTAAAAATGCATAAGTAAAGCATTGATTTGAAACCAAGTAAGACACCCTGTTGAAGGAGTTGAGGATGCAGACACCAAGAGCTTATGGCCGTTTCATTTTGATATCATAAATTTGGACTGTTCAGCAAAGACCTTAGAATCAGACTTGGAGTCTTCCCTTCCTCCTTCAAAAAAAAAGATCCTTCTCCCAGATTGCTAGTAACTGTTCTGCCGCATCCAATCTGACCAGGTCGCAATCAAGGTCTGTTCAAATATAGTCATTAAAAACCTGGGTGGATCAGCTACTCTCTAACGCCAAAGTCCAGGTTGGACAGTAGTTTCATATACAATAAATCCAGGTTGGATCAGTATTGATAAACCAAAGTCCAGGTTGGATCAGTAGTTTCATAAACCAAGAATTCCCAGGTTGGAGCCAGTAGCGTTTCTCCTAGAGGATGTTGGGATTGGGTAACACCAGAAAAAAAAAAAACCCAAAAGGGCATTGCCAGGATGCTGAGAAGGGGAGACAGGGGCTCCTCTATTAACATATATATTACGCCCATAGATTCAAATGCAGTCCAACTTTGTACTCTACAGGATACAAAGGGTTGGATCAGATTCCTTTAGAAAATAATGGTGGATCAGCTGCTTGTTAGAGGAAATAGGTGATCAGACTTTTCAGGCAGAATAATGAGTGTTGATCAGTACATATCCTGTAACTAATGGGGGTTGATCCAGGACTTTGTGACACTAAAAATGAAATAAGGGTTGGATCACAAGTTGAAAAAAAGTGTATCCAGGACTTTTAAAATGCTAGAATTGAACCTTGAGAAAGCAGGGTATGATTCAGAACATCAAGACCGGGTGGGTGCAGTTTGGTATCATGGGTGGATCAGTACTTTCTAATATTTAGTTAGGGCATCAGTAGTTCAATTTCTGGGTGATTCATATTACAAAAGCTGGGTGATTCCAAAGACTGCGCAGGGGTAGGAACATATTTGGGATCGCATTGCACCCCTATCCATGAAGCTGACCGTGCGTGTAGACCCGAGAGCGACTCGTTCTTTAGATACCTATCACACATTCCCCACCTCCAAGGCAGAACTTTGCTTCCCTCCGATGCTGCTTGGTCGGCGGCGGCGGTTCACCCTTGCGCGACGTGAACGATGAAAGTCAGAGTATCAAGACAAATACTGCGATCCCAACATACTTGACGCCTCATAGAGCCAATGGAGGAGGGGGAAGAGGAAACCCCCTTCCCAGAGCCCCCGACCTGTCGCACATCCTTTCATTGCATTGGCGTTCCAGCCCTAGAACACCCTGCGGCCACTCGGTACAACGACAAAGATAGCTCAGGAAACCGATGCGACCCAACCTCCGAAACTTTCAAGAAGGCCTGTAGTGCAGCAGCCTGGCGGCAATGCGAAGAGATCATACGCGCATTTGGGTATGCTTACTCACTTGACCAGATGCCGTGACGACACAGCCACTCAGTGCCAAAGCACCACTTCGAGACCCCAGAGTCAAGATAGACCGGCAGGGGGACAGACTATATAGGATG
>MPNV01001270.1:820934-851763 GCA_013376435.1 Cyclocybe cylindracea
GTTGTCTCACTTGATTGAAGGTAGTTGTTGCGGGGGTTGTCTTGCGCCAGAAGGTAAGGATTTTCCGAATCACTCGATGCGTTTGACACTGACAGATCCGATGCATAGCGTGTCTATTTATGCCGCTTTACATCCAGGAGGGGGATGAACTCGCAAGGTTCATTGACCACCTTTTACAGACGTCACGCAACTCTGCCACCAGAAATACGCCACACAACCCTCTACGCCGTAAAAGCGAGCAGAAGAGTCAAGAGCTTCGCAGTGACATCGCTTCACCTACCTCGATCTTTACGGGCTCCTTGCCAGGAGGCAACGATCACCGCACAGTCTAACATGCTTTCAAGACTGTAGCATAGTATCTGTTGATCGTCCAGTCTTGATTCATGATTCACTGATGCCAATACGCGCCATGCCCTCAGAGGGTTCTTACAGGCTTTTGCACCGACGTGACGTGATCCAGCGCCCTTCCTATTTTGATTCGAGGCGTTCAATCAGCCGCTCAAATGGTATTTAAGAAGAGAAGGAATTACGAGGACGACGTGCACAAGTCCCTAGTCATCGGAGCCCACGTAATCGGCTTACTGCACGATGTCGCACTTGTCTTTCTACGCGTCACTTTGAGCATGGCTCCTCGCCCTTTCTCTCATACATCTCCCTTCTGCAGAGGCTCAGACAGCCTTCGACTGGAACTCTGTATGTCTTGCGTCATGGCATGATATTTCTGTTTAAAGCACTACTCCCCATTATAGATCACACGAGCACCAGCTTGAACTGGGTCAGCTGTTACTCTCAGTTAACACAATGCGCTCGGCTCAACGTACGTCTCGAGTCTTTGATGTTTCTGGTCCCTAATCACTGTTGCGTTCATTTATAGGTTCCCTTAGAACACTCGATCCGAGTGCACGGTGTCTGCCTGCTATCTGCCAATCGCTCGGATCCCATCTCCCTTGGGCCTCTCTGGCTCGCCCGCGTACCGCGGTCCAATCCTGTTTAACCCAGGAGGGCCTGGTGAAAGTGGTGTCAACGCTGGACTTGCTCTCGGGGCGGCCATCCAGGGCGTCTTTGGCCAGGCGTTCGATTTGGTCAGCTTTGATCCTCGGGGTTCGTTCACATTTCTTCTCATTCATGATATTTGGAATATTCATTGGCATTTGGTGCAGGCATCGGCCAATCAACCCCATCCATTTCTATCTTCACTTCCGACGTGGAAAGAGCGGCATTCGATTTAGGGGCCCAATCCCTGAACACGGAAGTGACCTCTAGCTCGAGCCTACCGGAGCGCTGGGCGAAGATTCAAATCTTGGGTAGCCTCGCCAGGGATCGCAGTGCCAATGTTATCAGCCATATGACGACGGACAACGTAGCAAGAGATATGCTCAGGATTGTTGAAGCTCATGGTAGGGATAAACTGCAATATTGGGGTATCTCGTGAGTGTAAATTTGCGTTGGGGATGAAACTCATTGTCTAAGTGTTGTTTAAGCTATGGAAGTGTGCTCGGGGCAACGTTCGCTGCTCTATTCCCGGTACGCCAGCTCGAAGTCGACTATTTCTCCTTGTCAATCACAGATACTTGTGACAATAGGACAAAGTCGAACGCTTGATCATCGATGGTACGTACTCATAAAACTTATCAACCCAGAACACTTTCGCTTACACGTCTCATGCAGGTGTTCTCGACCTGCAACGCTACTACTCTAGTAAGTGGGTTTTCGAGCATCGTAAGGCCGATCTTTAATCTGGTGGTCAGTCGATGGGCGCAATCATGTAGTTGATGCCGACAAGACCCTTCAAACCTTCTTCAATGCTTGCGCTGCCGCCGGGCCCCAGGCTTGCGCATTCCACTCGCCCACAGCTGCCGCTATCAAACGACGCCTCGACAAGCTCTACGAGGGTGTCCTTCGCCAGCCTGCCCCAGCCTACTCCCCTTCCTTGCCAAAATACGGCGTCGTCGATTTCGTCACACTTAAAAACACCATCCTTACTGCTCTGTATACACCCTCGGCCTCCTTCGCCCCTCTCGCGAGAGGACTGGAAGCGCTCGAGGATGGGGATGCGAGCGTTGTGTACCAGCTCCCGAGGCTCAGTTCGGATGAAGTCTTCGCATCGGTTATGTGCTCGGATGGGAACGCAGTGACGAATTCCGCAGCGCAAGTGGCGAGATATGCGAAGACTATTAGCCGCCTGTCGACCTTCTCTAGCCTCATATCCTCGATCAGGCTTTTGTGCTCGTAGGTTCTTTTCCCTATTTTTGCCACGTGGCTTGGTTCTGACTCGATAGGTCAGAGGCTGGAAAATCCATCCAAACAGCTTCAAAGGTGGGCTCCTCTCAGTGCATTGTGTTCTCGGGACCTGACGCCCTATTGAAGGACTACTCTCTGGTAACACGAGCTTCCCGCTGCTGATCATCGGAAATACTGCAGACCCGGTGACATCCCTCTCTATGTGGGACATCCAATTCATAAATGTAGGGAGCAAAATCTGACTCATACCCCTCTTGAAAACTCTAGGGCAAAGAAAGCGTCACAAGCGTTTCCTGGATCCGTCGTCCTCACGTACGATATACCTGGGGTATGTTATCAAATTTCTTTTTCATCTCATGCCGCCTGATTCGTCCTTCAGCACACCTCTTTCGCTTGGACCTCATTGTGCGTCATCGGCCACGTCCGGGCGTACTTCCAAAACGGCACCTTGCCAACGAAAGGTGCTGTTTGCAATGACGCTGTGGTTCCATATTTTCCCTCGACATCTACAGCGAATGCGACGGGTTTCGTCAACGAGAGGCGAGACTCATTGGATGAGATTGTGGAAGCGCTGAGGAGGGCGGACAAAAGGGAGCTGTTCAACACCTTCTAGTGCTACTCAACAGCTTCGGTATTATTTTTGACTGTTCATTTCTTCCTCCACTCCTGCGCTAATAAGGAAATACGGATTGGCAAGCTTTGAAGTGAGGCTCAATATCAATCTTAAAACAGAATCGTTGCTCTCTTAATTCACTCTCTAGAAATGACGCTTCCCCCGCTGTAGCTGCACCTACGACTACGACTCAAAATGCAAACGCTGCTGGCTCCTCCATTGCCGAGGTCGCTACTGCGCGTCGCACCTCTGCCCGCCGGGCGGAGCGGACTGTCACTCAGTCCTCCTTCGACACCGAGCTAGATGACCTCATCAACTCCCTCCCTGAGAAGGATGAGCAGACGCCCTCCCCATCCAAAGGTGACCAACCTTGCGCCACTGCTGTCCCGGACCATGACCTAACATTCATATTAGGCAAAGCCACACCGTCCAAGGCCAAACCTGAGACTACCGCGGCTGCAATCAAGCGGTTCGACACCACCGTTAGGACTCTTGAAGGCCGTGTCGCCGCTATCGCCTCCAGAGTCGAGAACGGGTCCCCAGACATAGCGGAGAAGGTCTCCACGCTGCAAACGCGGGTGGTGGAACTGGCGTCAAACATCTCTTCCCTCCCTATAAACCATCCCGCCACTGTCACCCCGCTCCCCGCAAACATTGCCCAACTCCCCACGACCGTTGCCCAGCTCGAGGCCACCATCTCCCGCATTGTCAACGCCAACAATGTGACCGTCGACGCCGTCAAAAACCTCCGTGCCCAGGACAACTCTATCCAGCAAGCTATCCTTGACCTCCGTACACAGGCATCCCACACAGCCTCTGCCATCGACGCCCGCATTCGCGAGTTGACCGAGATGGTTGCTACCCTCATGCCAGACACCGAACACTACCAGACGGGCAGCAAAAGGCAGCGCACGAGCGGCCCTGAGGTGGCCTCCCTGTCCACCTCAATCATCTCTCCTGCGGCGGCAGGCCTCATGTCAAGCGGAACCCCCTCCACCGCAGACCTCGGCCCAGCCTGGACAGTCAACCCATCTGACCACACCGCACCCTACGCCCACGCCATCCAAACTGCACCGTCCCTCATCCATGCTCCACCCCCAGTCTCCATGGCAGGTCCTTCTAACCAGCCTGCTGCTCAGCCATCAACAGCGATGGGCTTTGTAGCCACTCCGGCTGACGTGGAGGTTGGGCCGATGGTCTGGGGGCGGGACATTACAGGTCAGGTCCGGGCCCTTGTCAACCACCTCCCAAACTCCCATCTTCTTAATCAGAACTTCCGTGTTCGACGTGGCCGACCCAACTTTGTCATTGCACGCTTCCCATCCAACGAAACTGCTATCCGCTTTGTAAATGCCTGGCATCGTGACACCCCCCAACAGTACGCACGCCTCTCCGTTGCCCACATGGGAAACTAAGGGGGGCAGGAGGCTTAGAGGTAGAGATAGTCCCACTGTCACAACAAAATGTACCTGTCGTTCTTTCCAATGATACTATGACTGTGCCCTTACCATGTGACCCTACTACCTTAAGAATATTATGCTGGAATGTCAACGGTGATGTTGCAACTAAGCTTACCTGCCCACCCTTCACTGACCTACTAAAAACTTCACATATCTCCATACTACAAGAAACCCACCTGCTCTGCGAACAGGAAACCTCTCTAGAAGGCCTTGAAGGCTACACAGTAATGGCATGGGCCAGACCTGAACGACACCTATTTGCTCGGCCTTGGGGGGGCATATTGGTGTACATAAGTAATGACCTTAAATTACCACAAAAACGTGAAGACTTATCAAGCCCAGATATTCTTGTGCTCGAGTGGGATGACCTATTCCTGATCTGTGCTTATGTCCTCCCGGAGAACAGTCGCTGGGCCGACTTCACGGATGTTGACCCCTTTATTAAATCAATGGAAACCCTAGCAGCCACAAGAGTAATCTCAAAACCTATCTATATTCTTGGAGACCTAAATGCACGCACTGGACATCTAACCGTGAACCAGGAACACACAAGGAGATCAGATGATAGTACAGTATCCCCTCGAGGGCGTCGACTGCTAGAGGTTATGAGAGATCTCAACCTTCATCTCCTCAATGGGGATGAGGAGTTAGGAAATGCTAACCATAAATTCACATCCTATCAACCCCGAGGCAATTCAGTCATTGACTATGCTCTTGCGAACACAAGGGGGAGAGAAAACACAATATCGTTCAGGGTGAAAAACCAGGACCCTGCATGGTCAGATCATTCCCCACTATCCCTTGAGCTCATGGCAAGCTCATCCATCTTGGTACAATCAAGGAGATTAGCATCAAAGAGGAGACTTGTCCCACTGCCGATGCCAATCCCAGAGGAAACATACATTGACCAACTACTGGCAAAAATCCTATGCAGTCACCCAGACAAGGAGGACGAAATGGCTCGACTACTTGGACCTGTGTATAGAGAGTCATCAGATGCCATAGAGATCTACACAGATGGTGCATGCATCAATAATGGTCGCCCCAATGCTGCAGCAGGAGCTGGAGTGTACCGGGGTGATAACAACAGATACAACATCTCAGAGCGTGTCCCTGGAAATCAGACAAATAACAGAGCAGAGGTCTATGCTATTCTGCGTGCGCTTGAAGATGGACACAAAGATCGAACATTGAAATTATACTCTGACTCAGTCTATGCAATGGACAGCATTGTCAATCACAGTGTGAAAAATGCAGCACATGGATGGAATGTCCCAAATGGTGACCTCTTGAGAGGTATCACACAGCTGATCCAAAGGCGAACTGCCCGTATAATATTTGTACAAGTAAAAGGGCACAGTAACAACTGGGGCAATGATAAAGCTGATGCACTTGCATGTGAAGGTGCCCAAAAACCAGCTGTCCCACCCTATGTGGCCCGCCATATTGGCCATACAGAGCCAAATACCTTGAGTGACTTGACTCCACTAGATCTCCCCAAGGTATCCCTGAAAAGACTTCCACCAACAGGGACCCAAAATAATAAGAGACGTCGCACTGAACCTGACCTGACTGGGGACACCTATGCCATGGAATTACCATCACACAGGGACCGTTCAATGGTGCTGGAGAAACAGATGTCTAACCGACAAATACTGCTAGGAGCTGAAACTGAAAAAGACTTCTGGAAGGCAACCAAGAAAATCATGAAAGATAAAACACCAAGCCCCACTAACTTCACTATCGAAGAGCTCCGGAGAACCTTTGAGGCCCGTATGAACCCCTCAGATCGACCCCCCCCACAATTTGACACTGAGCGCTTGAGACTGAATGAAACAGCTGCATCAGCAATCCCAAACATTACAGTCGATCCCACCCCTGAGCAGTTCTTCTCAGCCCCATTCACTGAGGCAGAAGTGGGAGAAGCAAAGGTCCTTCTACATGATCGTGGCAGCTCATCTGCACCTGGCATTGATGGAGTGGACTATAAATATATTGAGGACATCCCAAATAATACCCTCTGCCACCTTGCTAATGAATGCATAAATCGCAAAGAGGTGCCCACTTTATGGCTAAGGACATTACTCATTGCAATCCTCAAGAAAGGAAAACCCTCCACTGAACCGGAGAGCTACCGAGCTGTTGGACTGGAAAGCTGTCTACTCAAGCTGATTACACTCCTGATTCACTTGAGACTTACAAAATGGTGTGAGACCTACAATCTGATTCCACCCAGTCAAAATGGATTCCGCAAGGACCATCGGACAAATGACAATGTCTTTATCCTCCGATGTGCAATAGAAAGAGCCCAGGCCTTGGGAATCCCTCTGTACATAGTCTTTGCAGACCTCAGTAATGCCTTCCCTTCAACAAACCATGCAACACTCTGGCTGAAACTGCGAGCCATGGGGGCAGGGGGAAAAATCTTTGACTGGCTAAGGGAACTTTACCGGAACATGACATATGCTACACGCCATGGAAATGAGACATCCCATACCTTCTATGCAAAAATGGGCATTCTCATTGGGGACACCTCCTCTCCTATCCTCTGGATCATCTACCTTGCAGACCTCATACTAAGGGCAGAACCGGATGACATCAAGCTTGCAGGCATCCCAATCTCACATCTAGAGCAAGCTGATGACATTATCCTTCTATCAACTACTCCAGAGGGTATACAGCGGAAAATGGACACATTACAAAGGTGGTGCAGAGTCAACTTCATGATCATAAATGCGATTAAATCATTTATCATGATCTATGGCCTACATCCAAATATGCCATCAAGGGTGTTCTACTTTGGCAACAATCCTGTGACTGTATGCAAGGAACAAACATATGTTGGGGTAACCCTCACAGCCCAAAAAACTGGTGCTAGATACCTCACCATATTTGAGGAACATTACAACAAAAAGGCAAGCAAAGCACGGAGTATTGGACATGCTATCTTTGGATTAGAGTCCATGATTGGAATTCTCCCCCCCTGGGAAGGCCGAAAACTCTATATGGCACTCATTGACCCCCATTTGGTACATGGCTGTGAAATAAGCATTGATAGGAATGCTGCTTCCCTAGCTAAATTGGTGGAAATTCAGGTTGCATTCCTGCGTCGCCTACTCGGTCTCAACCAGCGCTCCATGCTTACTCCATTATTCACTGAGACATTATTGATGCCGTTGGCTTACCGCCGGGCACACGTCACACTGGGCTTCCTGAAATATCTGACTGGTCTCCATGCAGATCGCCTTGTGAGAAGGGCACTAGAGGACTCGATGGAACTCGCATCTGAAAATAAACCATCATGGTTTGGGGACCTTTGTTACATAACATCCCAACTTAATTGTCCTATTATCTTACCCAACCCCCTCATTATCACAAGTCTAAATGTTGACCAGACAATGATATCCCTGAGATCTGCTCTACTAGCAGAACATGGTTGCTCAATTGACGAGTCCCCAAAATTATACCTTTTACATGGGATGAGAGGAAGAGGCACCAGACATAAAATAATGGACTTCAGACACTACCTACATGTGCCCAATGCAGCACATCGTAAGGCTATTACTCAAGTCCTTCTATCTGGTCATGCCCTTGCACTAGAACGGCTGAGATGGACAGAGCACCGACGGCCTCAGATTCCACGAGAAGACAGAAAATGTCGCTTCTGCCGGGCTACTGTGGAATCACCAGAACATGCTCTGTTAGAGTGTGATGCAGACGAAAGGCTAACCTCATTGAGGACTACCTTTCTTGGTAAATTCTATAATGAATGCCCTACAGTTCCACGCCTGGGTCAGGTACCCAGTGTGCAATTGCTGCAAGAAATTATAGACCAAGAAGTATCCATTAAACTAGTAGCCAAGTTTGCACATGAGGCACTGTCTATCTTTGAGAGTTCCCCAATTTACATTCCTCCTCTACCTGTACATTGGATATACCAACATCATCAATAAAGGGTCTCCTTGTCCTGCAATTCCTGTATCGTGAGGGCGGTCTTAAAGGCGATGCGGCTTGTAAGATATAAGGGTGCAGGGCCTGGGACAGTGCACAACTATTGCTTGCCTGTGTACTGATACTCCCGGAAAACCGGTGTTCAGCGATTGGACCATGCCGGTATACTACTACTACTACTACTACTACCGAGATCGTGGGTTCTACGAGCCGCCAAATGTTAATGCCTTGAGCATCGGCCTCGGATTTTGTGACACTGTTCACTGCTTTGGCTGTCAGCCAAAAATCTTGCATTTTCTTCTCCTAGAAATGTGGTTAGCACTTGGAAATGATCCTTCCTCACAGATTCATGTACCTGATTTTCCTCGAGTGCTGCGGTGGGATAGATGACAATGATCGCGGGATCCTGTGGGAATTTGACACTGGGACAGATGGTCGGGTCCTTGACAATGGCGAGAATGACATGCATATACATATATATGTATGCGGACTTGCCTGACCCAGTCGCGGAGATGGCTAGCATGTCTTCTCCGTCTAGCAGGGCCGTGAGCCCTTCAAGTTGATAGTCATGAGGACCAAATGGGAGTCGTTCGCTGAGTATTCTGCGGCAAAGGGCCCATCCGGCAGGCGAGCTGAATGTGAACCGATCACTTTCATTCGTATCCGTCATAATTTCGTGCGTTCTTTCGATTTGACGCGTCGAATACACGTATCTACAGCATCTATCGAGAACTCATTAAGGTCGCGACGCGCTTGTGGGAACATACACGTGACCCATTTGGGTTACGCCGGGTTGATGGTCGCGATTAAGCCCAGACTAGGAATGATTGGGAGATGTCAATTTTGATACACGAAAACAAATATGAATCCCTTATTCTTCCATTGTCGCGAGCGTTTGGGGCCGAGGTGCGCTGACGAGAAATGCGACGGCTCGACGTCGGGAATCTTGTCCTCGGGTATACTGCGTCTCCTTCGACGAGGGGTAGAGCTCTGGATGTTATGACGCCGTCATAGGTGTCGATTTGGATGAAGAGGCGAGTGAGGAGGAATCAAGGTGGGGGGGCAATTATACACACGGTAATTGAAGTATTATATCGGAATTCTACTCATTCGCCTCGGAGGCCGACTTCGACAACACATTTGAGGATCCACGAGAGCTCATCATTCCTTAACATAAGACACGTCAACAAGATCCAACTTGAAAACCACTGAACTCTGCCGGGATCTACCGGTCTCTCCCTCTCTCCGTCCCTCCCTCGCTCCCATACTTTCACCAGCTCGCCTACCCGAATCGTCAGAGCCGCTATTCGCTCGCTGAGGTCTTTTAGGGAGTCGTCGACGCTGTCGTGTCCGTGGGACTGGTTCTGCGAGCTGCGCCATGTTTTATTGATGCTTGGCCTCGCGGCGATCGTGAGTACGAAGCCCTCTGCGAGGAAGTTGGCGCCATTCTCGATGGCCCTACAAGTTCCCGCTAGGACAAGAAAGTGCAGGCGATGGAGCACTATGCAAAGTGGGCAAAGCCGACGGGTCTTGTCTGGAAGCGCTTGCGGACGCGATGTTGGGCCTTAGTTGCGGATCCGCAGGAGTTGGGCGTCAAATGGTACGCAGCTCCTTCAGTCTGATATTGAGCTTCGAGATCGTCTATCGAATGGCCTACCGTCGATCAGATACTCTGCAGACAAGGAGAGGCGAGAATACCAACTCGGAGGAGCGTTGCGAGCTTCGTGCAGGCCACATGGATAACAGCCAACGAATGGGTTCAAGTGGCAGATGTTATCGAGTAGCCAGCTAGCGTTGAAAGGATCACAAAAGTGAGAATGGCAGAGACGGGGATAACTTGGCACTGCGGAGTTTAAATTAATCTCTTATACGAGTATAATCGACGGTGAGCTGCGAACTGCCGCGCTGCGCGCTGCGGCCAAAAAAAAAAATACCATCTTCCAATCCGCGCGAAGGCCATGTTCTTCATCACCGCAGGTCCCAAGCAGCTTGGACGACATCTCCCCGGGTTCGTTTTACGAGTCTTCTCAAGGGATTCCTGTAGCATAAAAGGCGCTGGTTGAACGAACTCCCAGCACTCAAGCACCAACCTCACGTCCTCTATGCTTTTCGGACACCTCGAGCACCTCCTTCTCTCAGCGTCTCTCACGTCGCAAATCATAAAAAACCCCTCTCCTCCCTCGCCTACGTTGGTCAAATTGCCCTATGGTTCTTTCGAAGGGAAGGAGTCGGGAAACCTCGTCGAATTCCTAGGCATTCCGTTTGCTGCCCCACCGTGAGCCCTCCCAACCCAGACTCCAGCAGTTTTGTTTCCCTTCTGACGTAGGTTTGACCATTCTTTCGTTCTCTAGTATCGGGAAACTTAGGTTCGAGCCGCCTACCAACTCAATAACATTCAAGGGTGTCCGCCAAGCTACTTCATTCGGCCCGGCTTGTCCTCAGCTAGAGCCAGAGATCGACCTGCCTCTCCCTCGTCCTGCGAACGTCTCCGAGGATTGTACGTTCCATATTGCGGGGGTTGTTCACCCGCTGTGACTGACGAACGTTAAGGCCTGTATCTCAACGTGATCAAGCCAACCAACATCCCAGAAGGCCAAGAGATTCCCGTCCTTTTCGTGAGTCCTCCCCTCGCGACATTGTAGCACTCACCTCGATCAACGTTTGCTTGCACTCTGCAGTACATTTATGGAGGCAAGTGCATTTGACGGAGGAACTGCCCTCTCTAACGATGGCGCCACCTCAGGAGGATTCGCAATGGGTGACACCTCGCAGATTCACGGAGGCGCTCTTGTGAACAGGTCCATCGACCTGGGGGCCCCAGTGGTCCTTGTGTCAGCTGCTTATCGCGTGAACGGTGCGTAGCTTTCTTTCCTTTTTTTCTTGCGTCCGGGCTCACGGAAATTTTCGATCATAGCATTTGGGTTCTTGGGCGGCAAGGAAGTCAAAGCTGCACGACTCGGGAATGTGGGATTGCGCGATCGTGAGTGACCGCCAAAGCGTAGCTGTTTCCTAATAACTGAGATATGTACCAATTTGCCTCCAGAGCGGTTCGCCCTCCAATGGGTGCAGAACCACATCGGAAAATTCGGAGGCGATCGCACGAAAGTTACGATGTGAGCCCTTCCGGGTCCTGCTACAGGGTTTACGTCGTACTCAGTCGACATCCTTAGCTGGGGCGTCAGCGCGGGTGCCATGTCTGTCGCCATGCACATGCTACTGAACGATGGAAATCAAGACGGTTTATTCCGCGGTGGTGTCATGGTACGAGGCGTCTTGTTCTTATGTCCCTTTCCACCTCTTTCCTTCCTCAACCCAACTCTTTAGGGCTCCGGATCACCTATGGTCCTTCCTGATATCGTCAGGCAGCAAAGGCACTTTGACGCGCTCGTTGCCGACACCAACTGCACCGACGCAATCGACCGGTTGGAGTGTCTCAGAGATGCACCATACGACGCCCTCATCGCGGCGGTGCAACGTGGATCTAGAGCAGCGTTGTTCGCAGGCGGGAGGTTTCCCTGGCAGCCGATGGTGGATGGGAACATTGTTGTTCGCGACCCTCAATTGTCTGTCAGGATGGGAAAATTCTCGAATGTAATAAGTCACGATGATGGTAAGAGGGAGTATATGCTCTGCTTACACGCTTGTGTCAGATTCCTGTAATGACCGGGTGTGCGGAGGATGAAGGAACGTAAGTTGCCTCTTGTCCTTACATATTGGTCGTCGATGACACTCATTTCTCAAGGCTCCTTTCCTTGGTCATGACAAACATAACGTGTGAAATCCCTTCCTTCTGGTTGAAGCCGTTGATTCACATTCCACCATCAATAGAAACAATGCCGAGTTCCTTGAATTTGCGAAGAGCAAGTAAGCGCAATTCTTTTCGTCGCATCTTTATCTGAACTTTTGACTCCTTTCGTAGCTATTTCAACAAGATATCAGATGAAGATTTGAAGGCCCTAGAGACCGCGTACCCAGATGATGTTACCCAGGTATAAGAATGTTGTCCACCCCCGTTCCCTCATTTATATCGTCCTGGCACCAGGGTTCTCCTTTCAACACAGGGACGGCTCATGTATTCAGGTCAGTACTTCGCTGTATTTTTTCTTTACCAAAAGGTTTAACTCTGGATATGTACTATTCAGCCCACAGTACAAGAGACTTTCCGCCTTCCAGGGAGATCTAGTGTTCCAAGCAACACGCCGGTCCTTCTCGGCGATTGCTTCGAAGAGGCAACCCGTTTATGGCTTCAGTAAGCTGTTTAAACACATCTGCTACTCTTCAACCCGTCTGATATCGCGCAGGGTACATGCGTGTTCCTTCAAACGGTGTTCCTTACCTGGGTGTCGCCCATGGCAGCGACGTCTTTGAATTCATGGCCCTAGTCACCGATACCGAGTTCATAGGGGCTGATGCTCTTAGTGAGTTTCATTTCTATGCCCTGCTATGTGTTGATTCATGCCTTGGGCGTCTAAATAGTCTACTTCATCCACAACGGCGACCCGAACGCCCCGCAAGACTCTATCAGCCTTCTCCGGAATACAAAATGGGAAGTTTACAGCTCATCTGCGGAGAACCCCCCTCTCTTCACATTCGTCGACCCTCCGCCGTCTGTCAACGTCACCTTCGACACTTATCGCACTGATGCTATGAAATTGTTGAATAAGCTTTCTTTGAAGGAGATTGGGAGGTATGGTCTTTGACCAACACTATTTCCTCCAAGTTTAATCTCGTACAATGCATAACTCTGGCGCTCGAGATTCCTGAAGGACTTCAATGTACATAGTTGTTACACGGCGGACATTTAAATGTCAAGTGTTGACCTGACTTGGTCTGTCAAGTGAGCTGACCAGTGACACGCCAGTGACCTGTCCAGAGTTGGCGACTTTTAGCCCTCTGCATGTGATAGAAATGTATTATGTAACACGTCAAATTCACGTCTGTCAACCTGTGGCCTTCGAGAAATTTTGCTAAGTCCAAAATTCCAAACACAAGTATGTACTACATTTTCACTCCAGTGTTAAAGGGCAGGCATAGCGAGAGAGCCATATATTGTGAGATGTATTCTATCTAAGTAGAACATGGTGGTATATACATTGGGCAAGGACTGCGACTCTACAATGATAGCAGTCACAAATGCCACATAGCTGCCATCCCCTGCAACTACTACAGGTAGCTGTCTCCTCTTTCTTTAATTCTGACATCCCACAGTATCAGCCTAGGGGTGCCCGATGACACGAGCGCGGCGTACGATGAAGGCAACAGCGCGAGATGACACGCGCGGCCGTGGCGGCCGGGGGGACCTCATTGCGCTCGTGGCATGGCGTATGCTGGCAGGAGAGAGGGGCAATGCGAGACCTCAGCTACAAGATGGGCGTAATGCACCACAGTTTGGCAGGCTGATATATAAACCCTTGTAATATCTGTAAAGTAATGATCAATAAATCACAGGAACTGTAGTGCATGTATTATTGTACATGGTCTGTTCAGTCCTCCACCCTCTCTTATAATTCGTCCCCCCCTTATTCATGGTCCCCCTTAGACTTCGTGCATCGCGGCCCTCCTTATTCATCACCCCTTGGCATTTTATCCATCATCCCCACTTATGCTTCATGCCCCCTTCTATTCATCGCAGTCTCCTTTATTCATCCCGCCTCGCCTTATGCATCGCCCCCCCTTATACTTCGTGTCCCCTCTTATTCATTGTTCTCTCTTGTACTTTGTGTCACCCCTTATTCATCGTTCTCTCTTATACTTCGCATCCCCTCTTATTCATCACACCTCGCTTTATCCATCGTCCCCTCTTATACTTCGCGTCCCCTCTTATCCATCACGCCTCGCTTTATTCATCATCCATTCTTATACTACACGCTCTTATTCATCGTTCTCTCTTATACTTCGTGTCCCTCCTTATTCATTGCGCCTCGCTTTATCCATCGTCCCTACTTATACTTCGTGCCCCCTCTTATCCATCATGCCTCGCTTTATTCATCATCCCCTCTCATACTTCAAGCCCTTATCTGTTGTTTCTTCTTGTACTTCGCGTCCCCCCTTATCCATCACTCGCTTTATCTTTCGCCTTATTCTTGGCTCCTGGGTTCCAAGATAAGAAGCATGCCATTTCTAATCGCGATCTACTTGATATGTCAAGAGTACTTACAAATATCAGAAAGAAATGAGACGCTTCTAAATTTGTCCGTGGTCACAGGAAAACGGGCCGCTCCTTTCTCACATCGTTCTCCCCCTCTTCCCTCCCCCCTTCCCTCTCCCTCCCTGTGACGCCGCCTTGCGTTTCTTCGTCTCATCCATCACCTTCCCTAAGCAGGCCTTCACATCAGCAACAGCCTCGTTCCAGTGTGGCTGCGTCCTCCACCACTTCAACCCTATCACAACTGTGACCAGGCCGGATGGACCTCCCTTCCTCAACGACGATACATCCTCCTCCTCCTTCCCAGCGCCGAAAGGGAGGGGGCGAGCTGCATTTTCAGCACCTCGATGCCACTCAGGCTGAAGGCTATTCCACCACACCATCCATTCCCCCTTGAACATGCCCAGATCCTCGACAGCTGGAGGAGGATACTTGCAGCTCAATAGCCATCGACTCAAGGCCTCGGGACGTTTTTTTACTGGTAAACGATGCTAGATGCTTGGTAAGATTCAAGTCGTCATAGATGGGACTAAATCTTACCGCCGTAGACTCCAACAGAACTTGTTGTTCGAACTTGAACCACTCAGCGATGCATTCGAGCCATCCGACATCTTCGATTCCCTCCTTCAAGTAGCTGTAGGCGGTTGTCAGCCATTCAGGAGGTGAAACAGGCACATCTTTGGCGGTGAGAGGGACAACCTCTTTGGATGTCGCTGGTCTTCGGGTACGTCTTGCACGATTTTCTGGTTCATTTTCGTCCTGAGCAGGGTTCGCAACCTTAGGACGCCCACGTTTCAGTTTCTCCGGGACCCCATCCGCACGATTGGTGCTGTCGTTCCCCGTCGCTGTCGGTTCTTTGCCGCACGGAGAAGCAGGCTCCGGACTTGGCACCTTGGAGGGTAACACGAGTTGCCCTTTCTCGGTGTATGGCGACTGCGAGGTGACGTCCAGTTGTGCGTTCTCCCCACCTTCTCCCATAATTTGAGTCATCGCATTACCTCCAGATAAGCCAACGAAGAGGTCATGGGAAAAGAGGTTGCCCGGGAGCGTGAACTGTCCCTCCAGTTGGGCGTACTCCATACAGCTGAAGTCCCAGTTTAGTTCCCCTTGCCATCCGCCACCGGCCTGTCCATGATTCTCCGCCAACGAGGTCTGAAGGACCGGTGCAGTCAGAGGAACGCCACTCTGATTGTAGACATTGCCGACTCCAGCTTCCATGTGTATACCACCCGCCATACCACCGTCGGACCTCTCCACTTCCCCAGGTAACACCTGCTGGGCTGTGTTGCCATACTGCTCAAAGCTCCCAAACACCCCTGCCCCCTCCATCATGCCACCACTGTTTATGGGGGTCATAGCGCTGCTGGTTTGCATGTACAGACCCGGGCCAAAGGTACTCAGAGTCGGAAAACTGGCCTGCGCCGTCGTGTATGGCATTTGTGGCGCAGACGGAGCAGGCAGCTGCGGCTGTGGCATTGATAGAATGGGGGCAGGTGCAGGTGTGGGCATAGACACAGGCGGTGCAGGCACGGGCACAGGCGCAAGAGATGCAGGTGCGGGTGCGGGTGCAGCGGGTGCAGGTGCAGGAGGCGCGGGCGCGGGCGCAGGAGGTGTTGGTGTGGGCACAGGAGGCGCGGGCACGGGTGCGGGTGCGGGCACGGGTGCGGGCACGGGTGCGGGCACGGGTGCGGGCACGGGTGCGGGTGCGGGTGCAGGTGCAGGTGCGGGTGCGGGTGCGGGTGCGGGCGCGGGTGTGGGCGCAGGCACGGGCGGCGTCATAGGTGGAGTCTGCGTGGTTCCGACGCCACCTGCCAGGGACTGAGTGCCCGCCGGCGCGACAACAGTCGGTGTTACTGGTGCCATGGTCTGAGAAGTGGCAGGCTCGACAGGGGAAAATGGATTTGCCATCGCCGGGCCCACACTCAGAGGCTGAGGCGCATCCACGGGGGGTAGACGGAATGTCTCGCACACAGCAGGAGCTAACAAGGGCTGTCACGGTTAGATAACAAAACAGCGAAGAATGCATAGACACTCACAGTAGACGTTATGCAAAAATTTTGAGTATGGAGCGAGAACGTTTTCCTTGAATTTGCCGTAGCCTTTGGCAAAATGGTGACCATGGACACTAGTTCCAGTGTGGACCGCAATTGTGCGTATGACCCCATCTCGGGCAGGACATGGGCCGCCAGCAAGAACAGTAAACGACCAATGCGTGTGGTCGCCCAACGCGTCTATAAAATCCTGAATCATGTCAGGTAGCGCCGCTTGCGCCCTAGCCCAGAATTAGCGCTACTGAAATCCAACATACTGGTTGTCGACTTACAACATCAGAGCCGCCGGCGTCAGTTGCTCAGTTGGGGCAATGATGGTCTTCAACACCTCCTTCATCGCCTCCTTTGTCTTGATGCGCGCTTCCCTCTCGGTCCGAATCTCAGCCTTTAGCTCGTCGGGCTGTTTTTCGTAAACCTCGGCGGTCACTCTATTGATGATGGCGATCCTCTTGTCGTTATCGGGGCTATCCTCGCTGATCTCCAAATCCACCAAGGGTTTCACAAGCGTTTCATAGTACTTTTTTGAGAAAATCTGCGCCTCTGAAGGTATACGCGATCCTGATGGCTGTAAGGCTATCTGAACACTTTTGCCTACTTTCCCGCTTCGTCGACCCTTGTTTAACTGATGATTGTTGTACCAGTTATAGATGGTCTAATAATGTCTTGTCAGGGCCCGGCTTTTAGAAACAAACACGTCAACTTACCAGCTTGCGCTTAGCCGTCCACTGGGCGAGTTCCATAAGGACTGCTGGCTTGGTCTCCTCTGTCTTCTTTTTTTTATTCTTCTTCTTGGCAGTGGCGGTGGTGTCGCAGTCCTCCTGGGCGCTAAGTTGCTCGGCCTCGGGGCTGGGCCATTGAGCAAAAAAGTCGCGCTCAATCTCCTCCCAAAATTTGGGAAGTGCTTTGCCGTCTTGCGCCTTGGCAAATGCATCCAGGCGGCTTGTGAGGAATGTACGCTGCTTAGCAGTTGTCCAGGTTTGTGCCGGCATCTAGATGGATTTGGTCAATAAACTTAGACGCGCACTCATCGTTGTAAGCGGCGCTTACCTTGTTGATTCAAGCGCGTGATCGGATTTCGTCCTCGTCTCTTTGGGATTCCTTTCACGAAGCGTGCAGTTCGGCGATTTACGACCAACTGTACAGTTGCAAACCTTACCCTTGTTGTATCAACAATTATTTAAAATAATAATCGTTTCTCTCGGCAAATGGGCTGTTCTCGTGCTTCCCAGGTTGATTCACAAATCTGCCTGCGATTCACAAGTCATGGGACTTCTCTGACGAACGGACGAGGCTCCGACTAGCATGCTGCGTTATCGTACGACACTTTTCGAGAACGTGCAGTCCTTGCGTACGAGCCGACAATTCTTTGCGGTCACTTCTGCATCGTCGCCAGGTTTTAAAGGGCACGGTAAGGGCTCGGATTCTCCAAGATCCTACCTTCCAGTGTCTAGCTCTCTCAACTCTCGCACCACCATGACCACTCAGAAGTCCATCCCCACCATCAGCGCTGAGACAACCTTGACTATGGTCATAGAAGCTCTGGCGCTCCTCGGTGTTGACATCGTTTCCCCGGTCGAACAGATGGCTAGTGAGTACTTCTTCAGCATAACTACCCATTAGGGACTGACGTTAATCCAGGGGAGGAATTAGCAGAACGGACCGCCGCTAGGGAGGCCGAAGCACGCCGAGCCTTCCTTGACAGGGCCCTTGGCATCAACGTTGCCAGCGGCACGCGCAGTGGTGAGTCGCTCTGACAGTCGCACGTTTCTTTTGTTCACTACTCTCACCAGCAATGACCGCTCCTGAGGGCGCTGCCGGTACCACTCCCTCTATCCCGACCTTTAGTGGCACTATACGTATGTTGCCTCCCCGTTGTGTGTTTGAATCCGGCTGACGTGTCCGCATTCGACATCAGGCTCGCCTTGGGTCTCCACCACTGCCGCTCCCCCTGCCCCTGCTGGCGGCGCTGCCCCCACCCTCACAGGCGTTTCTGTCGATGCCACTGCTGTCGGCATCAGTGCTCCCACCGACAGGAACGATGTTACCACTGCTGGCAAAGGCAAGGAGACCTCTCCCATTGCAGGCGACTGCAGCGACACCAAGGCCGCTGACGAAGGCACTCCCAGCGGCTTTGTGTGCTGCAACTGCAACACCTACAACCTCTTGAAGAGCGCCAAGGACTCTTGGTACGCGATTACTGCTGGGAGGGAGGTAGGGGTACATCAAGGCTGGTACGTCGCACTCTCGCTACCGTCGTTGGCATGGCTCACCATGGCACCAGGCACCACGTTCAGCCCCTTGTCAGCGGCGTCCCGCATGCGTCCTATAAAAAGTACAGCTCTCAAGAGGCTGCCACCCAGGCCTTCAATGAGGCAATGGAAGCAGGTCTCGTCGTCGTAATCAACTGAGCAGGACCTTCAAGACCTTGGTGTCGTCTCCCTTCCTTTTTGTTGTTTGTTTTCGTATATCGTACTGCCCCCCTTCCTCTTTCTGACGTCGCCCTCGTCGTTTCATCCGTGCCGCCCATGTAGTCGTATACACATCGATCTCTGCAATATATTGTGTTGTGCCGTCTATGAGCGCCCCACCTAAGTTATCCAATTTGGTACATGAACCCTCGCTCCTCACGGAGTCGGCGCACTTCTGATAATTCTACCATGGCATAACACAGCACCTCCTCTACCCAACCCACAATGGTACGGATAAGTATAACCGTCTTGTCGACGGCATGATATTCGGGACCCATGCCCGCTAGTGTCAGGACCTCGTTCTGGCATCTATAAATAGCCTTCTGTAGTTTTCCGAGCTGGGTCGCATGTGTATGGAGGGTATCTTTATTGCCGTCGGACAGATATCGGAGCGATATTTCGTCGACAAATATCGCAGGCTCTTTGCCCGTGATCTTGAGTAGGCGGTTCTTTATTCTGTCATTCTGCTCCATCCATAGGTGAAGCGGGTCCTGAGGTTGCAATGCCGACCCATGACGCTCTGGCGGCACAAGGATTCCAGGAGCACAGTCGGTACTTCCCAGTAGTTAGCATGCATTGCGACAATAGAATCCTTATCCGGGTCCTTACTGTGCCTTAGCTTTATGGTACTCCCTGCGACGTTTGTTGTTGATTTTGTCCTTCTTCCTGGAAGAACATGCGTAAGATGGAACTCAAGATACTGAGAGAATTGGGGCACACTTTTCATAATGGCGCCTGCTCTTCGCGCGATTGGCATCGGCTTTCTGTTCAGGAGTGAGGTATTTCTTTGCGCGCCCCATGTGGTTTGCAAATGGTGAGAGCCAAGGCTGCGGCAGTAGGTAATCGTACTTGACTCCCTGGTACTTTCACGCATCGTCTGACCTTTATTTCCACCCGAGGGACCATGGGTAAAATATATATGCCCAAAGAGTAGATTTTCCCCTGATTCTAACCATGCTCTCAGGTTGTGAAATGGGGAAGGCGACAAATAGATATTGTTTATTCAAGTTCCCAAGTTGCGGAAAAGAAAAGGCAGTTAATTGCATGGCAGGTGCGGGCCGGGCGGGTAGAACCTGAAATTCTTCTGTTGCTTCCCCCCTCCTCATCTCGCTGTGCCACCGACTGCAAGGCAAGTCGAAGCCCAAGTCCACCCTCTCCCGTACATCTAATCATCGCCCAGATGGTCATCAAATTGACTACAGAACAGCATCAGTTCATCCGAGCTCTCGGACCATACGCCAAGCATGCCAAGTCCAACGATGACTATGCGGCTTTCGAAGCCCGAGTCTTCAATCTCTGGGCCTTTCGCTGGCCATTGAACCCAAACGATTACGAAGACAAGGACTTCCTTGATGCCCACTGGGAGAAAATCAAGCAGGTATCTCTCCATAGTTTCTTCTGTTTGGCGTGCAGCTGACCCTCCGGACGATTCAGCGAATCACTCAACATCTCTGGTGGGTCTCGTGCTGCACGACGACAACACCGAGCAGGGACTGGGAGGTTTATCTTGCAATCTGTGAAGCACGCTATGGGATAGCAAAGGTGTGTTGCTTTCGTTATCGTGAGTGTACGTAGAGATTCAACTGCATGTGCAGGATGATACGCGCTCGCGTTCCCTCAATGGCGGCCCCAGTCACCCTCGCCCTCGCCCTCGCCCTATCACCAAGAAGAGAAGCACTGTCCAGCCACCTACTGCAACCTTTGAGAAAGTTGCTTGAGGGCACTAGGTTTCGCCGGACTGTCTGCCTAGGTTGCTCTGTATACCAATGTTATCGCACCAATGTTATCGCACCCCTACATCATATAACACAAGCACGATCCGGCCCTAAGACTTACTAGACACGCCTCGAATGGCCCCCAAACAACGTGCCACCTATGACGAGTTCATCGCCTCGCCACCGCGCAGCCAGCCTGAGCCGCCGCCTGCAACCACTGAAGAACGGCACTCGGAGTACGCACCCAGGCAACGTGCCACTCACACCTTCCTCACTATACCGTCCGGGGCTCAACCTGACGCTTGCATCGCAACTTCTGAACCACAGCCTGAAGCACGACTTAACATCCCGTCGACAGAGCCCGAAACATCCTGTCATAGCACCGACGATGACACAGTTGACGCTGCAGCCTTGGCCGAGGACCATGCCCGTGAACTAGAGGCCATCGGTCTAGGCAACCCCGAGGACGACGACGACGACGGGGTTCGAAAGAAACGTCAACGTACCCAGTCGGTATGTGACAGAAATGAGCATATGACAGGCACTTACAATGGCGGATTCACAGGACCATCCACTCCTTCTGTGGGTGCTGCTGGCGGATACATTTCTGTCTGAATTCCTTCGGCTAGAAGGGCGCGGAGATGCAATGAAGCAGACGAAGTGTGCCAATAGTGAATGTACCAAAGATATTGTGACCCAGGAATCCGGTTTTCGATGTGTGGACTGCCAGTCCTTTGTTCTGTATTGTTCGGAATGCACGTGTGCCATGCACAAGCACCTACCCTTCCATCGTATCCAGGTGAGTTCTCTGCGGCGATAGTAATAGTGAATTATTCTGACAGCTTCTTGAGCAGAAGTGGGGCGGGAAATATTTTGAGAAGACGTCACTGAAGGCCCTCGGCTTCCGTCTCCAACTCGGGCATCCTGCGGACGGAAGATGTCTGCTCCCGGAACGTGCACACAATGACAGCTTCGTCGTCATCGACGCGGACGGAATTCATGAGATCGCCCTCGACTACTGCGGATGCGCACAGAGTATCCCAAAAGTGACCCAGCTTCTTCGTGCACGTCTATTTCCATCTACCAATACGTATCCCCAGACGGCGGCCACTTTTCGCGTTCTGGAGACGTTTCAAATGCTGAGCTTTACGTCAAAGATTTCTGGCTTCGAGTTTTATCGAGCGCTGTCACGAAGAACCGACAACACGGGGACGGAAATACCTCCAGTGAGTTTGTCGAGACTAATTCTTATGCTGCTGCTCTTATTTCTTCTGACAGGAGCGCTATCACGCATTCATGCGCATGGCCCGTGAGTGGCGTCATGTCCGTCTCTTAAAACGATTCGCCCGTGGCCACTCTTCGTCCGGAGCCCGAGGCACTCAAGAGGGTGAATGTGCCGTCGTGTGTCCTGCCTGTCCGATGCCGGGGGTAAATCTACCTGAGAACTGGAAGCTGCATCCTCAGTCGGATCAGTACGTTCTTGGTTTGATGCCCTGTCTGAACGACTAAATACATTTATTCTAGATGGCTATACTCGTTGTTCATTGGCATCGATGCGAACTTTCGGCTTAAACGAATGAATGTGTCTGACGACCACCGTGACCCAGGACTCAACCACGGATATGCCTACTTGGTTGAGGACAGCAAATATCAAGCCTACCTCCGGCAGTTTGGTGAAACGATGCAAGATGAGAAGAGTAGCTGTCATAATCATGACGCCATCAAATCAGCAAACATTCGCGGTGGACGAGGGACGGCAGCAAGCGGTCTGGGAACTGTGGAGTGTAGTCGGCATGACATGAAACGGCCAACGTCTGTGGGTGATTTGCAGAAGGGTGAACGGTAGGTGGCTCTATCTGCTTTCTAATCCAGCTCTGACACGACGCAACCAGGTACGTAAACATGGACTACTTCTTCCTGTCCAGTTTACGGTGGAATACACTCTCGCGTATTGTGATATCGTACGACATAGCTTGCCAATGGTCAAAGAAATTGGTGCAACGCTGCTCCGTCTATCCTGACAACCCCATCTCAAACTCCCAGGAATTAGATCTGCTGTTTGTCGTCCCCAAATTCCATCTGCCAGCGCACGTCGCGATCTGTCAAATCGACTATTCCTTCAATCTACTTCCGTGGGTCGGCAGGACTGATGGGGAAGCACCAGAAAGGGGATGGTCAGCTGCCAATGCTGTTGCTTCCAGCACAAGTGAGATGGGTCCAGGCAATCGTCGTGACACGCTCGACGACATGTTCGGGGATTACAACTGGCGCAAGATAATGGTCATTGGTAGGAAGACTCTGCCACGTAAATACGTGTCTACACATTCTTTCTAAATATACTCTCTGTTTTCAGGTGTTTACTTTCTGAGAAAGGCTGAGGAGGCAATGACGGCTCGACAAGAACACGTCGACGCCTTCATAGAGTTCGATGTCGCTTTGCCGGAGGAATCAGCCGTTGAGTGGACGAAGATGTGCCTCGCATGGGAGGCGGACCAAACGAAGCCAAATCCCTTTGAATCTAAGTCGAAAGGTGAGTAATTAATTCAGAATGTCAAAAAGTGCGCAGACTGACACTCCTGAAGTTCTTTCCGACACCGAGGTTCGGTTGCAGCTTGCCCAGGATGATCAGGAAGACCTCGCAAAGGACAGAGTTACTTCGCACTTCGACATCACGCCAGGATTTTTTATCTATCAGGGTCTTGAGATCGAGGCCCAACAGTGCGTTTGCGCCACATCTCCCGTGTTCATGTCTGATTCTCCAAATAGGCAACGTCTCACCTTAGAGACTGCTGAGCTCGGCGCTCATTCTACGGCATTACAGCGTGCAAAAGTCCTGGAGCGCTCTAATGCGCTACGCAGACGGATCGAGGCATGGATCCAAGTCCAACATTTTTATGTACCTGGTGTTGCTTTAATTCGTGCTCGACTCGAGGCAAATGGAGGGGGAAAACCAGTGGCCGTTCAGGACATCGACCTATTTCTTCCTTCTCAGACACATGAAACCGTGACTTATTCCCTGTTATTCCTCAGATTGGAGTGGCAGCTCCGATATGCACACGCTCACACAGTCCTCAACGACCTTCGAGGGCAGCTTCTCATGCGATCGATGATGTACAAGTCAAAAGAACGGCATTCGCGTGGTCAACGCCAGCAAACGCGAAGCACCAAACTGCTCGGAAATGTGTCTGCAAAGATCAATAACACCGCAGAGAGGTATCGGCACATTCGCACAGCGCTAGTTTCTCTTGCCACGCCGCTTGTTGAGGTCAGTTGGGAGAGAGAATTGTGTGTCCTCCAAGATTCGGATCTTCTCGGCCTTACCTCCCTGGACGACGACGGACCGGAGGGGCGGAAGAAGTTAAAGTGGATATGGACTGTCCAGGGGACCGGCGCGAATGCGGACGCAAGTGGAGCGGACGGTGCGTCGAGATTCCGACAACCTGGAGATTCCCGATTCTGATTTAATTGTGCATTGCAGCGCTTCGTGTTGAGTGGTGCAAGGCTCGTGCACGTGCACACCGTTGGCAGGAGGAATGCCTGCTCCTTCAAGAAGAAATGCGACGTGTCATCGCCACCTTCAAGTTCCAAGCTCGCTGGTGGCATCGCATCGCACAAGACAGCGAACAGGAGGCGCTCACAAGTCAGCAGACAATAGCCCCCCTCGTAGAGCTGGAGCTCAAAGCAGGAGAGATCGTTAGAGAAGGGAAGGTTGCCTATGCTTATCGTCAGGCGGCGATCCACAAACAAATTTGGCGCTATTGCGAGGATATGTGGAAGGGTGTCAGTGAGCGGTTGCGAGCTATGGAGGGAATTAATGCCCAGGTTTTGGTGGAGCATCGTCCGGTGGTGCCAGATGTCGTGTCGAACACTACGTAATCATCAAGAATCCAAAATTCTCATTGAATAAGGGAGATGTCAATAAGGGAGATTGTCGCGAAGCCGAAGCGCTTTCATGCTGATCTTGTCCCTCACGTGGGCTACAGTCCACCAAATGGATAAGGGAAAAACGAGATGGATAAACCAGCGCTTATGTATAAACCGTCGCTGATGTATAAATAGGGGAAACGAGGGGCCGGAGGAGGATGAATGAACGAGGGCCAATAACGAGGGGATGAATAAACCGGTGCTTATGTATAAACTGTCGCTGATGCATAAACAGGGAAAACGAGGGGCCGGAGGAGGATGAATAAACGAGGGCCAATGAATAAACAGGCGGGGCGCTCATCAATAAATGGTCGCTGATGGATGAACGAGCGCTTATGTATAAAGCGTTGCTGATGGATAAACGGGGGGGACAAGAGCTGGGGTGATGAATACATGAGCGCTGATGAATAAAGCCAATTGATAAATGGAGAGCTAATGAATACACAAATTCGAAGGACAAAAGAGGGCAGACACGCACCGATGGATAAATATTAAACAGGCAGGGGGGTGAATAAACAAGAAGGACCATGGATAAATGGGGATGATGGATTAAGCGAGGCGCCATGAACAAGAGGGGAAGTATAAGGCGAGGCGTGATGAATAAGGCGAGGCGTGATGAATAAGGCGAGGCGTGATGAATAAAACAGGCCGCGAGAGGCGCCATGAATGAGAGGGGAAGTATAAGGCGAGGCGTGATGAATAAGGCGAGGCGTGATGAATAAAACAGGCCGCGAGAGGTGCTATGAATAAGAGGGGATGTGAAGTATAAGGCAAGGCATGATGAATAAAACAGGCCGCGATAAATAGAAGGGGCACGAAGTATAAGCGAGGATGACGATAGGTAAACAGGCACTGATTGATAAATGGAATAGTTATACATGATTTATGCATCAGGCTACAAGGGGAGGAACTAGGGAGACTAGATGCCCATGCACTTTATACATCGGGAGGGACTAACTGTGATTTATTGATCAGGACTTTGCAGTTATTACAGGGTATTTATGTATCAGGATGCCGTATACGCCTCCGTAATGTGGGAGAGCCGCGTGGGCATGGTCGGTGTTCGCGATGAGGACGAAGATGCGAAGATGGTGGTAGGAGGGAGGGGAGATTGATTTGTTGATGCCAACGCGTGATAGTTCGCGAACCACCAGTGGTTATGTAATGAACCATGTCACGTGCAGAGGGCTAAAAGTCAAAAGCTCCTGTCCAGTACCGTTACGCATGTCACGCTGTTCAATTGCCATGCGGAGCAGTTCGGTTCAGGCTTGCGTCCGATTCAGCTAAACTGGAAATTTGATATGAAAACAAGCTACGGCAGGACACCAATTATTGTTGTCTCCAACCGAGGTCTTTTGTATGACTTAGATTAGATGGATGTAGATAATTTTTATTTCTGACGCACCTCTTTTGTGATTGCTCGTATAAGCAAGTAGGTTCAGAGCTTGGTCAGGTTCGAACATTTCCTCTCTACCCACGAACCACGAATCTATTCTCTGTCCATTTCCGTTTAGCTGAACCGGATGCAAACCTGGACCGAACTACTACATTGAAATTGAACAACGTGACATACGTCACAGTACTGGACAGGAGCTTTTGACTTTTAGCCCTCTGCACGTGACATGGTTCATTACATAACCACTGGTGGTTCGCGAACTATCACGCGTTGGCATCAACAAATCAATCTCCCCTCCCTCCTACCACCATCTTCGCATCTTCGTCCTCATCGCGAACAGCGACCATGCCCACGTGGCTCTCCCACATTATGCCCATCTTGTAGCTGAGGTCTCGCATTGCCCCTCTCTCCTGCCAGCATACGCCATGCCACGAGCGCAATGAGGTCCCCCCGGCCGCCACGGCCGCGCGTGTCATCTCGCGCTGTTGCCTTCATCGTACGCCGCGCTCGTGTCATTGGGCACCCCTAGGCTGATACTGTGGGATGTCAGAATTAAAGAAAGAGGAGACAGCTACCTGTAGTAGTTGCAGGGGATGGCAGCTATGTGGCATTTGTGACTGCTATCATTGTAGAGTCGCAGTCCTTGCCCAATGCATATACCACCATGTTCTACTTAGATAGAATACATCTCACAATATATGGCTCTCTCGCTATGCCTGCCCTTTAACACTGGAGTGAAAATGTAGTACATACTTGTGTTTGGAATTTTGGACTTAGCAAAATTTCTCGAAGTCCAGCAGGCCACAGGTTGACAGACGTGAATTTGACGTGTTACATAATACATTTCTATCACGTGCAGAGGGCTAAAAGTCGCCAACTCTGGACAGGTTACTGGCGTGTCACTGGCATGTCACTGGTCAGCTCACTTGACAGACCAAGTCAGGTCAACAATTGACATTTAAATGTCCGCCATGTTACTACTTCACCGTGGCGCAGTCCATTTTATCTTATCTTATCTGGCATCAGGTCACTCTTTGAAAGTTCCCCACTAACCATCCCGACCCTCTTGCCGCCATCCTACAACGTGCCACAGGCCGACTGGTTACAAGAAAGTGCGGTAGAATTGAAACAACCAACCGGTCTCACCTCGCGTGTTGGCGAATCTAACGAATGAGTGACACTCTTCGAACCCGCAGACTCGCTGGCAGGAACAGAAGAAGAATCTTCGCGTTTCTTGAAAAGCATGAAATCCGAACCTACGTACTGGCGACATGGGACTCGGCTTATGGTGGTGGGAGTCAGTAACCACTTGCCGAAAAGATAATAAGATCAGACAGACTGACGGAGTGCGCCACAGTTACCAAGATGTACGGTCCTATCGCGCGCCTCTCTGGAAGCATTTACAGCTGTTGTCCACCTCCACCCTGTCCAACGCTGAACAGGGCCCTCCTTGGTCTCTACCCCATCCTGTTGTCTCTATCCTGTGCCCTCTCCGACGTCCTCTCCGCTCTCTCCGTCATCCTTGTCCTCGTCCTTCATCCGCATCATCTTTGCCTTCTCCAACCGTATCCCCTCCACTTCCCCGCAAGCCCCGCGTACCTATGCCCATCCACCTCCTGTCGGCCTCTTCGCCCCCATCTGCATCTCGAGCTCTACATCCATCCCAGCGCGCAAGCCCTTCGTACGTTTGTCCTCCTCCCATCCCACCCCTGCCACCCCGAATCTCCCCCTCTCCGTCCTCTGTCCATCCTCTTCGCTCTTCCTCTGTCCTCCCTCCCTCTCTGTTCTCCAAGTAGCGCAGCGCGAAAAGCGGTCGGAGGCGGGGGTATGAGGTCCAGGCAGAGCTTCAATTCTCTACGATGAAACCTGGTGGATAGTCGTGACGCCGAGTCGTCAGGTCCAGGCATTTTCGTTATTGCTCGGCAAAAGGTGAGCATATCTGACTGCACACTGTAGTCTGTACTTACGTTCGTGAAGTCTATGTTCGAACCGGTCGAATAAATGAATCCAAAACTGGACTACACTTACAAACGAGCAAACTGCCAAATGAATAAGAATGACTTCGGCATAACAATTAAGAAAGGTGATGGACAGAGGTAGCGAAAAAAAGGAAAGAAAATCCGAAGTGTATATAGCGGAAAGGTTCGTTCGAGGCGTCCAGTCGACGTCGGTTTGGAAATTGGGCTTGAGGTGCAGGTCCTTTTGAGGCCTGCAAAGCTAGGATTCTGAGGAAGCACATTAGTCCTGGCCCCGACGGAGAAATAACGAGACCGTAGTTCAAATGTTCACCTATGAACTCACCTCTGGGCAGCACAGGTCGCAATTCCGTTAATTCGTGCATCTCATAGCCACCTGCGCCTGAGTCGGCGCGTCTGGCTTTCCGAACGGACCCGTTCTCGTTCGGCTCTTCAGATGCGCCTTCTTCTGCGTGGGCACCATTCATAGAATCTCGACCCACATAGCTAAGATCTTTGGAGTGGGTTTCACCATCCGAGTTCTAGGGGAAGCTTGTAGATAAAATGTTCAAACAGAAGACGGACCACGTACGGAGTGATTGCCCGCTAAACGTGCGCGTGAGGGTCCACCTTGAATTCCATCATCTTCGCCCTTGTTAGGGAGTAAGGGTTCTTGAGAAGCCGCGTCGGCTTTCCGCCTTAATCGAAACTGCTCAAACTGATTTCGTCAGGTGTTATGTTCGCGCCGAAAGGTGATCACACACGGCATCCTGCGGGTTGAAACGTCAAGCAGGGTTAGTCTACAGGAAACAAGCAGCCCAGAGAAAGGACGACGTACTCGCTGAGAGTTGGAACATAGAGCGTCGTCCGCGAGCGCATGAGAAGCTTAGAGAAGCATAGGAAATGATGGACGCACCAGCTAGGGTCAGAACGTCGAGCATCGTCAGTCAATCGGGCGTGAGCAGCTCGAAGAAGGGTGTACGCACCACCTGAGGATCGGAATGCCAAGCATCAGTCAGTTCGGCGCAAACAGCTCACAGAGCGGTGTACGCACACGCTGACGGAATGACGAGCATCGTCGGTCAGTGGTGCATGAGCAGCTCGGGGGATGGTGTACGCACAGGCTGAGGGTCAGAATGCCGAGCAGATATCGTTGATCAGCTGGACATGAGCAGCTCAGAGAAGGGTGTACGCACAGTCTGGAGTCACAATCCAGACCATCAACGATCAGCGGTGCGTAAGCAGCTCGGAGGACGGTGTACGCACAGGCTGAGAGTCGCCATGCCGAGCAACGTTGATCAGCGAGGCGTGAGCAGCTCAGAGCACAGTGCACGCACAAACTGAAAGTCGAAATGTCAAGTATCGTGGTTAGCGGGGCGCGAGGATCTCGGAGAACGCTTTACGTACTTTCTGAGGGCCGGAATTGGAGTATTGTCAATTAGTGGGGGTGAGCAGATCGGAGAACGGTGTACGCACAGGCTGAGGGTCGGGATGCCGAGCATTGTCTGTCAGTAGGGCATGAGCAGCTCAGAGAATGTTGTACGCACGGTCTGGGAGATCATCAACGATTAGTAGGGCATGAGCGACTCGGAGGACAGTGCACGCACCGGCTGGGGGTTATGATGTCGCGCATCATGGCATGAGGAGTTCAGAACTCCTTACGTTTGGCAGCATGACTTACGGAATCTTTGTCCGAGTCCACCTTTATAGTAGCCAGTCAATATCGTCGCTCACTTCTCTATGCTTGGTCTACGCACCCGACGGCGAGCAGTTGGACGTCTTGTTAGACCATCGCGACGATCTACGCCACTTGGAACTGCGACGGTTGCGGTCGATTCCCGGCCCTCAACGACCTATCATTGAAAGGTGAGATGCAGACGCAGCAAGTATGCAAGACCTAGTTGTCCTACCGGGACCAAATTTACAGGCCGCGGCGTGAGGTCTCTGAAAGGGCTCATCTCCAGCCCAGTCTCTCTTGTTTCATTCATATACGCTGTCCGCCTCTGCTGCCATTGCCGGAACACCTTCCACACACGTCTTCCATGAGACAAGACCAAGACCATGGGTAATATCTGTCCGAATCCCCAGCTGCTTTCTCCGTCTGCTACCACCTTTGCCTGCACGCTCTGTTCGACTAGCTTCCAGGTGAGGACGAAAAGCCAGATCCAGATGACCCCCGCAATGGCCATCCTCGTCACCATGATCGAAGGATGGACGTCCTTTCCCAAAACAGGCTGCCGCCATAGCGCCCACACAACGGTGTGAACCGCATGGACGACCCGAAACGCATATAAAAGAAGGAAGGTTCCTTGAACCCAACCTTCCCTGATGTACGTCCTGCCGGGAAGAAGGAATGTCTCCCCCGTGCATTTCAGGGCTCTACTCCGTACGGAGACGAGTGTCCAAATCGTGATACCAAAAACCCCATGGAAAAAGCGGAAGAAATAAAGGGGCATAGCTGTCCTCGGGTTGACAAGGAAATCGACGGCGAGCCCACCCGCAATCCTGTCCAGAAACCGGTCGAGGAGGGGGTAGCTGAGGACGAGGGGTCCCTCCAGTGCCCAGGTCATCTGGAGGAGAACCAACGCGTGATAGGCGCTTGGGCCCCCTCTGGGCGAGTTTGACCGTTGCGGTGAGCACGAGGGCTCCGGAAAGAAACACGTTCTCCATTGATAGCCCGAACATGCGCTTTGACCTGGAGTCGTCGATTGTTCCGTCGATGATTGTGAGGGCCGGGGCGACGAAGGTGAGCAGTGCTTGGAGAAAGAAGGCCAGGCGCACCCCGACGCCGGCGATGTCGGGGTCAGAGTTCGTACATGGCGCTTGCGTGGGCTGTGACATGGGCTGCGAAGGCGCTGACAACGAAGAGGTGCTCATGAATTGAGGGTAAGAGGAGAGGAGGCGGACCAT